>JALPQI010018266.1:0-33985 GCA_025490895.1 Thaumatotibia leucotreta
ACCCCACACTATAGTACTAACGGCCATTGAGCTATGGTGCGGAAGACGGACAGACGAACATGGCGAAACCATAAGGGTTCCTAGTTTACTACGGAACCCTAAAAACAAGTTACTTGAGAACGAGCAATTGATTTCCCCCCTCCTCGCTGTTAAAAATCATTAAGTACGCTTATTTGTCCTTAAATTTCAGTTTCGTAAAAAGGCTACCGCCAAGACCTTCGGCAATCTTCGGTAGAATTATCACTTGCTCACGATAAAGCACTTTCTAGGCTACAAAACGACATATGAATCATTAAGGGACTCGAAGGGTTTCTAAACTAAAAGCTTCGATATATTTCTAAAATCGAAATCGTCATTGATTGTTTTTATGGCTCGCGTAAAATAAATATTATAATAAAAAAGCGACAGGTAAAATAATAAAATGTTATTAAAAACGATAGAAAATACCCTTGTGTACCTTCATTTAAATAATTATAGCTTTCACTAAAACAGACATGTACATAATCAATTTTAAAACGACGAGTAAATATTGCACTTCTAGATAACGCGTTGGAGCGTCATGCAGTATATTAACTTTGAAAGCTTATACCAAAGATGTTTATTCCCACACATGCCAAATATTTTATGTTTTCTAAAACTACGTAGTATAAACTACTCTCCTTGCTAAAAAAAGCAGTCAAAGTAGATCATCAATTTATTCGAATTTTAGCTACTACCGTGACCTCTGTGCAGTGCTCCCTTTCCGCTGCAAGTACTCATCAGCGTCTTGTAACACTGGGTAAGGCCACGCGAAATCCTCGTGCAATCGCCGCAAGCACAGGACAGCGCTATCCACCCTCGCCGCGCGCTCTCTTTCCCCCGCGAGCCACGCTACGAGATGGAGGTCTAGAGCGGCGGCCATCTTGCCGGGCGCGGTGCCGTTGGATCATCAAGTCGATGAAGAATCCTTCGAATGTCCTGCTGCAATTGGTAACCTATTGTAAGACACTTACTAGTAACAGTGCTCCCTTTCCGCTGCAAGTACTCATCAGCATCTTGCAACACTGGGTAAGGCCACGCGAAGTCCTCATGCAACCTCCGCAAGCACAGGACAGCGCTATCCACTCTTGCTGCTCGCTCTCTTTCCCCCGCGAGCCACGCTACGAGATGGAGGTCTAGAGCGGCGGCCATCTTGCCGAGCGCGGTGCTGTTGGATCATCATGTCGATGAAGAATCTTTCCTGTCCTGCTGTAACTGGCAACCTATTCTAAGACACTTACTAGTAACAGTGCTCCCTTTCCGCTGCAAGTACTCATCAGCGTCCTGCAACACTGGGTAAGGCCACGCGAAGTCATCGTGCAACCGCCGCAAGCACAGGACAGCGCTATCCACCCTCGCCGCGCGCTCTCTTTCTCCCGCGAGCCACACTACGAGATGGAGGTCTAGAGCGGCGGCCATCTTGCCGAGCGCGGTGCCGTCGGATCATGTCGATGAAGAATCCTTCCTGTCCTGCTGTAACTGGCAACCTATTCTAAGACACTTACTAGTAACAGTGCTCCCTTTCCGCTGCAAGTACTCATCAGCGTCTTGCAACACTGGGTAAGGCCACGCGAAGTCCTCATGCAACCGCCGCAAGCACAGGACAGCGCTATCCACTCTCGCTGCTCGTTCTCTTTCCCCCGCGAGCCACGCTACGAGATGGCTAGAGCGGCGGCCATCTTGCCGAGCGCGGTGCCGTTGGATCATCATGTCGATGAAGAATCCTTCCTGTCCTGCTGCAACTGGCAACCTATTCTAAGACACTTACTAGTAACAGTGCTCCCTTTCCGCTGCAAGTACTCATCAGCATCTT
Source organism: Thaumatotibia leucotreta (assembly GCA_025490895.1). Lineage (NCBI taxonomy): Eukaryota > Metazoa > Arthropoda > Insecta > Lepidoptera > Tortricidae > Thaumatotibia > Thaumatotibia leucotreta. The sequence continues at coordinate 1,832 of JALPQI010018266.1, forward strand.
GCAACACTGGGTAAGGCCACGCGAAATCCTCGTGCAATCGCCGCAAGCACAGGACAGCGCTATCCACCCTCGCCGCGCGCTCTCTTTCCCCCGCGAGCCACGCTACGAGATGGAGGTCTAGAGCGGCGGCCATCTTGCCGGGCGCGGTGCCGTTGGATCATCAAGTCGATGAAGAATCCTTCGAATGTCCTGCTGCAATTGGTAACCTATTGTAAGACACTTACTAGTAACAGTGCTCCCTTTCCGCTGCAAGTACTCATCAGCATCTTGCAACACTGGGTAAGGCCACGCGAAGTCCTCATGCAACCTCCGCAAGCACAGGACAGCGCTATCCACTCTCGCCGCTCGTTCTCTTTCCCCCGCGAGCCACGCTACGAGATGGAGGTTTAGAGCGGCGGCCATCTTGTCAGGTGCTGTTGGATCATCATGTCGATGAAGAATCCTTCCTGTTCTGCAGTAACTGGCAACCTATTCTAAGACACTTACTAGTAACAGTGCTCCCTTTCCGCTGCAAGTACTCATCAGCATCCTGCAACACTGGGTAAGGCCACGCGAAGTCCTCATGCAACCTCCGCAAGCACAGGACAGCGCTATCCACCCTCGCTGCTCGCTCTCTTTCCCCCGCGAGCCACGCTACGAGATGAAGGTCTAGAGCGGCGGCCATCTTGCCGAGAGCGTGGAGACGAGCGGTGGAGAGAAGGAGGCGCGCGTGCCGTTGGATCATCATGTCGATGAAGAATTCTTCGGCTGTGCCGCTGTAGCTCTCTCTGTTGAAATAAAAGATAAAATAAATAGGATATTGTATGAAACAATTCGAGTTTATTATTATTTGCCGCGTGGTGACGGCAGTATTCTACATTTGAACGTGTTTGTGTTGTAGTAATTTAACTTAAATCGTCGGTTGACAACCAAAACTCACTAAGTAACAAATACCTACTTGAAATAGAGATCGTATCTCAGTTCTGATTCAATACTGACATAAGAGGTTGCTAAGAGTAGTGACAGTTTTTATAGTGAGTTTTGGTTGTCAGCCGACGAAATGTAAATCTTGCTTTATTTAGGCATAATTTCATGTAATGTTTATACGTTATACTTGCAGGTGTCCCCTTCGAAGCGCTGCGCGTATACCACTGATCCAGACCAATTTCGGTCAACGCGGCATACACTTGTAGTAGCGCGACGAAAATGTGAAGTGATATCCCCCTGACTAAGTGTGCAAACTGAGTGGATATTTGAGCGAGGCGTCCATGTTAAACAAATGAAAACTTATACGCATGGCCTGAGTGCCCGCCGTTGAAATCCCTTGGAGGCTTGACGCGCCGTCGCACGCCTCACCGGACGGCACTCAGGCCTAACTCTAAGTGGAATCAAGACTCTGGCGACTGGTGACAGACACTCACCTGTCACTCCTCGTGGGCACGGACTTCTTCCTCTTGACGGCGGCGGTGTTGTCGTCGTGCTGAAGCTGCGCCCTCGACCTGGCTGCCGGTGACAGAGACACTCACCTGTCACTCCTCGTGGGCACGGACTTCTTCCTCTTGACGGCGGCGGTGTTGTCGTCGTGCTGAAGCTGCGCCCTCGACCTGGCTGCCGGTGACAGAGACACTCACCTGTCACTCCTCGTGGGCACGGACTTCTTCCTCTTGACGGCGGCGGTGTTGTCGTCGTGCTGAAGCTGCGCCCTCGACCTGGCTGCCGGTGACAGAGACACTCACCTGTCACTCCTCGTGGGCACGGACTTCTTCCTCTTGACGGCGGCGGTGTTGTCGTCGTGCTGAAGCTGCGCCCTCGACCTGGCTGCCGGTGACAGAGACACTCACCTGTCACTCCTCGTGGGCACGGACTTCTTCCTCTTGACGGCGGCGGTGTTGTCGTCGTGCTGAAGCTGCGCCCTCGACCTGGCTGCCGGTGACAGAGCCACTCACCTGTCACTCCTCGTGGGCACGGACTTCTTCCTCTTGACGGCGGCGGTGTTGTCGTCGTGCTGAAGCTGCGCCCTCGACCTGGCTGCCGGTGACAGAGACACTCACCTGTCACTCCTCGTGGGCACGGACTTCTTCCTCTTGACGGCGGCGGTGTTGTCGTCGTGCTGAAGCTGCGCCCTCGACCTGGCTGCCGGTGACAGAGCCACTCACCTGTCACTCCTCGTGGGCACGGACTTCTTCCTCTTGACGGCGGCGGTGTTGTCGTCGTGCTGAAGCTGCGCCCTCGACCTGGCTGCCGGTGACAGAGACACTCACCTGTCACTCCTCGTGGGCACGGACTTCTTCCTCTTGACGGCGGCGGTGTTGTCGTCGTGCTGAAGCTGCGCCCTCGACCTGGCTGCCGGTGACAGAGACACTCACCTGTCACTCCTCGTGGGCACGGACTTCTTCCTCTTGACGGCGGCGGTGTTGTCGTCGTGCTGAAGCTGCGCCCTCGACCTGGCTGCCGGTGACAGAGACACTCACCTGTCACTCCTCGTGGGCACGGACTTCTTCCTCTTGACGGCGGCGGTGTTGTCGTCGTGCTGAAGCTGCGCCCTCGACCTGGCTGCCGGTGACAGAGACACTCACCTGTCACTCCTCGTGGGCACGGACTTCTTCCTCTTGACGGCGGCGGTGTTGTCGTCGTGCTGAAGCTGCGCCCTCGACCTGGCTGCCGGTGACAGACACTCACCTGTCACTCCTCGTGGGCACGGACTTCTTCCTCTTGACGGCGGCGGTGGCGCGCGCGGGCGGCGGCGCGGGCGCGGGCGGCGGCGGCGCCTCCAGCTCGGCGCGCGGTGTTGTCGTCGTGCTGAAGCTGCGCCCGCGACCTCCGGCCAGCTAACACCAGAGAAAGGGGTTAGATATTTACTCTGTCCAATAATGTCTATCAATAAAGCTTGTTCACGAAATAAAGTAGCCATCGTAAAATCAGTCTAATGACAAGACAAGACAAGACAAGACATTTATTGATATTAATCATACACCGTCAATAACATAATAAACATACATTTAAATAATTTCATCACAATAAAATACAATTCCATAAAAAAATAAATTAACAAAATAAATACTTATTATTCATAACAATTATTATTCATCCAGAAATTCATAAACGGAGTAATAGGCCTTTGAGATACAATACATTTTGAGGCATTTTAGAAAACGTCGCTCTGTTTCATTGGTTCTGATTGGCTCAGGTATTTTATTATATATCTTAGCACCCATTACACCGAGAGACTTGCCAGTTTTCTGCAGCCTATGCACCGGGACAGCCAATGCTGGTTTCCTTCTAGGGAAATTACTCCTTATTGTGGGAAACTCGTTTGGATTCCTTCTCACATATTTACCAACCTCGAAAATATAGAGAGAAGGAACTGTCAATATGCCGAGCTTCTCATAAAGTTTCCTGGCTGACTCATCCGGAGGAACACCACATATAAGGCGAATCACTTTCTTCTGGATCAGGAACGGCCGGTCCCTGTCCGCTGCTAAGCCCCATAGGTCTATCCCGCTAGTGAGGTGAGAGTGAAAGTAAGCATAGTATGCAGTTATAAGGTTACTCAGCGACAAAGTACGTTTCAATCGAGATATGGCAAAAAAGGCAGAGTTGAGTCTCGCACATAAGGCGTCAATGTGTTCCCCCCACTGGAGACCTCTATCAAATGTGAAACCTACATAACGGGCATGAGCCACTGGCCTTACTTGCTCACCGTTGATGTTCACATCTATTATTGGCAGCGTTTTCCAGCTGAGTGAAAAGTGGATGATATTCGTTTTACCTATATTTAACTGCATGCCGTTGCTCTCAAACCAGTGTAATAATCTAACTATGACCTCCCTAGTGTTTCTCAGCAGCTCCTCATGATTGCCGCCCTGCACAATCGCACATATGTCATCTGCATACATTATAAATTTGACGAAAGTAGACAGAAATGGCAAATCATTCATGAGTAATGAAAAAATAGTGTTACCCACGTTCGACCCCTGGGGAACGGATCTGTCACCAATCAGGCCTGACTCTGATCGGTCACTGCTTACGTCCGTGATTTGGTAACGGTTAGCTAAAAAAGATTTAAAAACCTCAAGAGACGTGCCTCGCACTCCGTAGTGTTCCAGCTTAGCTGCTACGAGTTTATGATCTACTAGATCAAATGCGCGCGAAAGGTCGAAGAATATAGCCACAACGTACTGTTTTGCCTCGAAACAGTCTAGAACAGTTTTCAGCAATTGTCGTGCCGCGCCGACGGTGGATCGACCAAGTCGGTAGGCAAACTGATCATTGCTGAGTGCCTTATTCCTTTCTAGGAAACTAATAAGTCTATCGCACAGACCAGTTTCGAAAATTTTAGAGATTGCCGGTACGAGAGATATTGGGCGGTAACTCTTCATTGCATCCTTAGCTCCTTTACCCTTGTAGACAGGCGTAACTCTGATCTTTTTTAGCGGGTCTGGATAGCAGCCTCTCGAAATTGTGTCATTGAAGTGCTCACTAATACTGTGAATAAAATTCATAGGCAATTTATGAAGGATTGAAGTCGGGAATCCATAAATGTCCTTCGTTTCCTTACCTTTAATTCGCCTAATTATACTCAATACCTCCTGTGCTGAGAAAGGTAACAGAAACATAGTGGACGCCTGCACTGGGCAGATGGCACGGAGTAATTGCATAGCATTCCCAACATGCGCGCGAGTCGGTGTGTCGCGCACAACGGTCAAGTAGTGCTGGTTGAGCGCATCAGCCAGCTCCCGGCCCGAGCCCTGCGCACCACACACCGCTCGACGCAGCAAGCCTAGCTGGTCTGGACCACCTACTTGGTTTCTATTCGTCTCCATCTTAATCATGTCCCATAGGGTGCGAGTTTTATTTGAGCTTGCTTCAATTAAATTATTCATGAAAACCCTTCTAGTTTTACTTAGTAAACTATTGTGTTTACATTTATATTCATTGATAAATTGAATTAAGTTGTCATTGTTTGGATAGAATCTCGCCAGCATGCCCAATAGCAACATGAATTCCTTACTCGTTTGGATTTCGACGTTATACCACAACCTATCTCTCGGCCCAACTGGTACTGTTTTAATGGGACAAAACATTTCAAATTTCCTACAGAACTGGTCAAATAATCCCTCAAAACCTAGATTCTCTGTCGAGCTTTGGCATAAATACCTAGACCAATCAGAATTAGCAACGTTATCTATAAAACGAGTTATATGCACTTTATTTGTTAGTCGCTTTCGTACATAGCGAGTTTGGTGGCTCACTTTCCACGACAACAATTTCAAGGATACCGCGCAGTGGTCACTTATACAAGTATCTAATGGATTGACTGTAATAAAATTTCGTGATACATTGGTATACGCATGGTCAAGGCAAGATTTTGAGTTACCCTGGATTCTAGTTGGGAAGTTAACCATCGATGTCAAATTAAATCGGGCTAGTAGGCCATGCAAGTCACGCCTCTGCGCTGTCCATTTCATAAAGTCGACATTTACATCACCCATTATTATAATATCAGCATCTTCATTAACTAAATAACTAAGTAATAATTCCATTTGATTTATAAAAATGTCTAAGTTACCCTCACTATTAGAGCGGTACACGCAAATTACAATAACATTCCAGTCAACAACTTGTATTGCAGCTATTTCAATATGCATTTCTATAGAGTAGTTACACAGGTCGAGTCTATCAATCACTAATAGGTTATGGTGGGCATAGATGCACACACCACCGTGTTGTCTAGATGGACGACAATATTTGGAAGATAAAGTGTAATTGGTGATATTAGTCACTATTAATTCATCCTGTTGCAACCAATGTTCAGTTAACAGCACAAAATCATAGTTTATACCACCTTGGAGTAAACATTCAATCTCTGCAACCTTGTTCCGAATACATCTCACATTTTGTAGAAAGATATGCATTGGCCGTTCACATGCACTGTTCGAAGCGTTATCTGTCTTGCTCGGCGGCCGGCGCAGTGTTAACTGAACCGCGCCCGGCACGGCGGGAGCGCACGAGAAACCAGTTCGCGAACTTCACACCCGGGGGCCATACAGTCGGCGAACTAAGACGTTGGTACAGGTTCTCAGGGATTCCAATTATAAATGAAGCGTGCCTTGTGGAGTTAATGTGCCTCTTTTCTACATAATAGTCATTCGACTTTTCGGTTTTGTTCAAAAATTGTAATATATTTTCAGCCGTCGTGTTAGGTTCAAAACACCATGCCTGTATATATTTCAGTGGTTGTACGGCTTTTATGGTCTCGTCTACTTTGCCGGAACCCACTACAATGGACTTTTTTTTCATGCTCTTCTTATTTGTGTATGTTTTCCATTCATTGTTATATTCTCCTAAATGAGTGTCATCATTTTCAGTTTGTTGAAATGGGTCCTGTTTATTGCTACTGTTGGAAATATTGCTACAGGGCGAGTCATTTATTAGCGGCGTAATCGCAGTTTTCGTGGCCACAACCGCTGGCAACTCATTACGGCCCACATCACAGTCCCGATCATTCGGCGATTCGTCATTCTTCGGAGCGGCTCGTGCAATGGGAGTATGGATATGGATACCTTTCTTTGTCCCACTCGCGAGTTTTGTAATGTTGGCTGCAGCGCATGTCTTCGCTAGGCGCTGAGGCCGGTGAGATTCGTCGGCCTGCGCATGCGCCGGCGCTGGCACAGGTGCTGGCGGGGCAGACATGGACACCAGCGATTGGCGGTTTGATTTTGCACTACCGTTTTCTTTTTGTTTGCATAACTGACAAATATAATTTGTCCGGTCAGATAATATAGTGTTTTGCTCAGTTACTTTTGCATCAAGTGTGTTCACTTTATTCGTGAGATAGGTTACAGCCTTCTGGAGCTCACGTATTAGGTTTTCAAGCACTTTTGTCGACATTTTGCCGAAATATTAATTTAATACGCGGAGTGCAACAACAGTGCAACCGAGCTGAACCCGAGGCGGGGGGGGGGACTGTATGTTACATAATAGTCCCATGTAATTCTAACAGCCATGGGACTGTAAATTCATTCTTTATGTTTAACAATCCAATATCCAAAAGCATTCGCTGAAAAGTCGTCAAAATGAAAATAACTTTAGATAATGCTTAATGCAAATGATCACGCCCAAAACAGTGCGAACTTCCGAGACGATTTCAACAATGTTAGACTTGAAATAGTGAATAAAAATTGTAGACACGAGATTCACAGTTTATTATACATAGTATCGCTACCCAAAGGTTGTCTGGAAGAGATTGCTTTATAGCGATAAGACCGCCTGTTGTGTACCTCTATGTATAATCGTCTGTTTTAATCATATTTTTCTTTTTTGTTAAGGTGTGCAATAAAGAGTATTCTATCTATCTATCTATCTATCGCTAGTGTAATTTAGTTAAGATCCATTAGGAAACTAAATGACCCAAAATGGTAAAATAAGAAGAAACACTATTTAAATCCAGAAGTTTAAATAAAAGTTCATAATTATGGAGAAATTGATAAAAATATCAACCACAGCGTCCGAGAAGATAGGCAAAGAGCCCTTCTTTGTAATAACGCCCATACTAAGGTACGGTGTCTCATACAAAAAAAAAGAATTATACAGCAATGCCTACTTTATTTCGTGAACAAGCCATAGAAAAAGGCAGCATATTAACTAAATTGGCTCGAGGACCCAAAGAGAGTTGGCCTCCGAAACGAGAGCACGCCATTTGTCTCGATCGTGGACAACTTCTTGCCAGTTACTGACTTGAAAATGTCGCAGATCTGCCTCCGCTGTGTGCGGTAGCGTGGTACCTGGGTCGTCCAATCGGGCGGCGATCAATCGACCCACGTATACTCTCTTGGCAATACCCTTTCCCATTCTGAGCAGGTGACCGAACCAGCGAAGTCTGTGTGACTTTGTTACGCCGATAATGTTGGGCTCCGCCACCAGCTCCAGGATCTCTATGTTTTTACGGCAAATTAACAAAAATTCAATTCAATAAATAATTTTCACGAGACCCGCGACTTAAATCTTACAAGATTTGAAAATAACTCGAACTTGTCAATTCAACTGCCCGTATGGTATAAAAACTGAATCGAATCTTAGAATTAAAGAGTAATTTGATAACCACTCAAGTTTATATAAATAACCCGCCACTTCAATCTCTAAAAAAGAACTCAAGATCTGAACACAAGACTGAAGTCTAAAAAAAACTGAGTCGAGTCTTAGAAAGAAAGACTACGACGACTCGAATATAACTTCAACATTAGTTTGTGAGAGACTAGCTCGTAAAATGGTGGAACGAAAATATACAAAATTTGAGGAACAAAATACAAATCACCCATATAAAACTAAGCTTTTGCGTATTCCCGTAACGTAATAAATAATAACTTATCGCTAGAAGTTAGCTAAGAAGTTAACATTTCTACTGATAAGACTGTTCTACAGACAGCAAATACTAGCTAGTTTTGTTGAATATAATTTGCTTACCTGCATACTTCCCAATATAACGGACAGGTCTTCCGCGTTTGGGGTGACAGTTTGAGATTGCACGATCTGTCCGTATTTCGCCTGCACGTTCACCGAGTTTCGAGGTGAGTCCACGTCGTTAGGATCTACAACAACGATTATACGCTTAGGAAAAATATGTTAAACACTCAAAAATGTGTGTTTAGTGAATGGAAGATAGACACTATGCGACGACATACACTTGTGTTAAAGAGCCCATAGAAGTCATAGAAGATAGCAACTTTATTTTTCTCAAACATGCAATGAAATGTTGTAGTTACGTGCCTAAAAAGTGGCCGGGAAGTACCTCGTTGCCGGCCTAGGCCGGCAAGTACCTCTTTTTTAATTTTCATTTGACATAGGGTTGTGACCTGGCATCTTGGCTTTTAGCCAATAATTATCTGTAAGTAATATTAGTATAAAAAAAAATGATTGGCAAATTTATTCAGTTATAATTAGATATTTAAATTATATCATTTAAAAATAATGTACAATAACTACTCAAAATAATATTTAAAAAGCAGTATTATACGGCGCGATCCGTCGGCCCCGATCATTGCATGCGATTAATTGGACCCAACCGACCGCGTCGTCTAATACCGCTTTTTTAAATTAAAAATTAGCAACTTTCAAACAGGTCAATCTTAAAAAAAAATGAGGTGTCGGTTTCGTGTTTGACTTTTGTTGTGTTTCAAAGACTTAGTTATGTAGTTGACTTATAATTTCTTAGAAAGAAGATAAATTTTTTCGTTTGATTTCATTGCATGTTTGAGAAAAGCATTATACATACCTCGGTCATGAAGTGACGGGTTGCCGTCCGAATACTATCCGGCCTCGCTTCGCTCGGCCGTCTACATATATTCGGCCGGCAACCAGTCACTTCCCGGCCTCGGTAGTAATGTACTATTTCATCACACCTGTTCGGTAAGTGCGCCAATACGCTGCGGTGATGCGCTGTGTAGGTGCGTCATTACGTCCTAGTAGGCCGTTAAGGATTTTCATACAACATTACATCGCACTAGCGCGGTCCGGCGCACGCCGCGCGCCGCGCCGAGATTTCTTTTATGAAAATGATGAAATTTAGTCATCCCTGATTTAGACCATTTTAGAGTAGTTTTGTAAAAATATATTGTTTTATTTACTTTTTTGCATCACAGGTGTGATGAAAAACATTGTGTGTACCACGGGCGGTACAAGAATAATTATGAACTCGTGTGAAGTAAAGCCCGCGCCTTCGGCTTGGGGTTACTTTAACACTCGTTCGCAAATTCTTACTTACCGCCCTAAATACACAATGTACTATAATGCAATACTACATATGGTTCGCCTTTTTGACTGCTGACTCTCCAGGTGCAACTAGTACACTAGTAGTTACCGATGGCTCTGAGGAAGCGCACCAGGTCCCGGGCCAGGTCCCAGCGCTCGTGCTGCAGCGCCGTGTCCAGCAGCTGTGTCGCCAGGTGTCTGCTCACTGCTGACTCTCCAGGAGCAACTAGTACACTAGTAGTTACCGATGGCTCTGAGGAAGCGCACCAGGTCCCGGGCCAGGTCCCAGCGCTCGTGCTGCAGCGCCGTGTCCAGCAGCTGTGTCGCCAGGTGTCTGCTCACTGCTGAGCTCTCTAGGTTCTGCAACAATCAACTATCTTTACAAACAGACCAGAATGCGTAGCCAACTTGCCAACCGCTATTGTTTAGTAGGGCCCGTAGTTTTCTCTCTCTGAATCTTTCTTATTACTGTCACAGTCACTTTCGTTCACGATTCACGATTGAGCATTAGCGATTGGCATATTAGCTACGCACACTGATGATTTAAATAAAACATACTGAAGTTACTCCGAAAAATAAGAAAGTGTAACTAATGCGCGCGTTTGTTTTAAGCGTTAATCGCAGCGTTAGTCACATGCGTTTGTTGTTTATGGAATTTTTAACGCCTACGCAGACGTGGCAAGACCATTGCGTTGATCGCATGCGTCTAACGCAGTAATATTTAATGCGATTATGGCACAAAGTAACCATTAATAAACACCGAGCCCAGTTGTAAAGCCTTTTTTATTTATCCTTAGTTGTCTTATTTAAACCAAGTTCCTGAAACTTTGATAAATTCGAAGAGAACAAGATACGTTTTTTGCAATCAGGGGTCTACGAGTATAATTAAACTACGGGTATAGAGTAGTAAGGGTATAAGTATAAAAAAATTTGATGAATTCATATCGAATTTTAGCCAGTACAAGTTGCAAAGGAAGAGTTATTCTTAATTCTACACCAAAAGTCGTAACGGAAGATTGAAATTAAATCAATAATTCATACCCATATCTGTAAAAAGATGGCAACTGTTTATTATTTATGATGACTACTGAAAATAAGGTTATGCCAAATTAAATTATTATAAAAAACATCAGCAATGAATGCTGCTTATAATAACAAGGTGAAATTTTAATGTCTGTTCTCCGTTTAAAGGATGTTCAGTATCGTGTCCCGGTTAGGAAAAAAGCGGAAGAATTTTTATCTCCCAAAAACATTATTGGTTTTCTATGGGTAATTTAAAAGACCTGCCCCATAGAATTTTTTTTTCACGTGAAACGATCATTCTTCTCTTTTACCTAATTGTAAACCGTAACTGAACAAGCCCTTAAACAGAAACAACCATTAAAATGTCACCTTTTATAATCTAAATCAAAAATGTTTATTAGCATTGTAAATATAGATAGTAAAACGGTATTTAAACCAGTAACTGCATCATCAATTTGCATTTGACGCGTGAATCCGTAAATAAACTACGCATTGAACTTATTTAAGGTAATTATCACAATTATAGGCGCGATAAAAACCGCACGCAGGTATTTACATCAGCTCTTGTAATTAGCTTATGTAATAGGTTTAACGAGTTCGAAGTTCGCAATAATTTGCGTCTGGTATTTATAAAGATTTTCTTCCATTTTTTTTTTCAAATTTTATGGTGTCGGCGACGATTCGTCGCCATACTTACTGAACCTCGGATCTACAGCAATCAAGGTGAGTAAGTACTATTTTATTTTGGAGTAAAAGAACAAAATATAATTTTCAAGTTTGTTACTTTTTCTGTCAACCATGGTAGCATAGGGCTTTGCGAGCCCTTGCCTCGGAAAGTGCACGTTGATAACGACCACTATTGATAACAATATTAAGGCTTTGGAGTGGAAAGTGCTAGACTTTTTCTAGTAAGAGGGGGGAAATTAATAGACCTCTAGTCTAGGAAATGAAAATGTTTTCAAAATACTTTATCAGGTCTCGTAACGTTGGCCTTACTTAATAAACCGTGTTGTTTTCTTTCCCTTAACTTCTTTGTACTGTAATAAGATAACCCCAAAAACTACATATACGGTTGTAAATACATATTTTGTACCAGGATATGCTTTTTTTTATTAACAAGGAGTTTAAGGTGTGCAAATATGTCGGCATTTAATTAGGAATAACTCTGCACTTATTATAACATAATTGTTAATAATTCGTATAATTATATATTGGATATTTGTCGATTAGGTTGTTCCCTTTGCAATTTACGCGTGCATAGATATTATTTACGTATTTGCCTATATGTAATCGAAATGATTACTTGTTACGTAGGTTTTGTAGTGAATTAGATTACTATAAAAAACAATTATCAACTATTATATAAAATATTTAAGTAGAAAAACATTTTTTGCGTGATCAATAAAGTTTTAAAGTAATTGATATCATAAACTGTGAAAGTGTTACTAAAAGTCTGTTTTTATATCCACAAGTGTATTGAGATCCGTTGAAAAACGCGTGTGTGTTGTATAATACTCCAGGCTATTGTACAGGTGGTGAATTATAAGAATCAGAGACATTTTATATTTTTGATATTGTGTTATGACTCAAAAGTGTTAGTCGCTATGCCTACACGAATAAACAATCTTTTGGTAACAGTGTCAAAAGATTGATCAAGTATACTAATTATTGCACTATTAACTTACTTGTAATATAATGAGGTACGAAGCAGCTGTGTCGAGCATTTTCCGTTGCAAGCATTCCTGGAACAGTTCCTTCGGTTTCCCAGCAGCGGAGAACAGGTAAGCCCATAACGCTATCTCTGTTTTTCTCGCGCATTGGACTACAGTCTGAAAGGAACACAAATATATTTTGAGAAAATCTTTTCTAGTTTTTAACCCATAGCGTAATTTGTTGATTCCTTAACTTTTTTGACGCCACGTCAAACAAAGCTTTTAGACGTGACGTCACGTTGAACCAGCGGTGCCAATATATCAGCCGTTGGTGCCCTAAAAGAAAATTTTTTTATGACGCGCTTCTATGAATCAGACAAGGAAAAAAAATCGAAGTGAATTCGCTTCATTCATTGCAATACCGACCAAAACAAATACCGTAATTGTGGTTCACAAGCGTGGGTGCGGAGAAAATTAACGCGGAGTGTTTTTTTTAAAGACTACTTCTAGTAGGCTTGCTAAGACATATAGTATGACATGCGCTCATGAATAATGACAGGTTTATTCAAATGTATACCAATTTGTCAACGAACAAATTGACGACAGAAATGTGTGCCTGCGTTTTTATGTAAGTTGAATAATTTGGCTGAACGTAGTCAGTTGTGGGGATGAGTATTTCAGAAACAAAGACGAGTATTCATGCTTGATCTTCTATTTTCAAGTCAAATTTTGGATTAAGGAGGGAAAGGGGGACGAATAGTATATCTCGCGACATACTGTCGCACCATTCATGTGCTAAGCCTACAGATCACAGCAATATGTATTTTCGAAGTTGCCTACTAATATTTGATTTATCTTAATCAACATTAGGAGAAACGGTCAAAGAAAGGTATAAGTACAATCAGTAAACAAAACGTCTACAAAAATTCGCTTTTTCAAAAATTAATAAATGTCAAAGAGTCTGCTAATTTCTATTCTAACGAACCTGCAAGTAGACTGGGAATTCGTGAACGAATTCAATAATGCTGGGCAGCTGCGCGTCTGGTATAGGCTCCTTGCTCGTCGCCTCTTCCTCCAATACCTGCCAACACAAACATTGACAAAATTAGAAGGGAAAGTTAGATAACTTAAGGGATTAATTAGGGTTCCGTAGTAAACTAGGAACCCTTATAGTTTCGCTATGTCCGTTTGTCTGTCTGTCCCCAGCTCAGCTCAGTAACCGTTAATAAAATAAATTTTCTATTTGGTATACACCACACATTAGTCACGCCGATTATGTGGTAGAATTTAAATACAAAAAAAACGTGTAATTTTTCATTTTACTGAAATCCTACTGTGTGAGATATCGTAGGATAAGTCTGTTAAAAAGAAAATCCCAAAATAATGTTTTTTTATCGTTTTGTCTGGTACAGTCAAAGACAAAATAAGGTGTATAAAAATATGTCTCAGTGCACTTTAATTCTAATACGAACGTCGTAACATATTTATAGGAGGATTATTTAGATAAATAGTTTTGCACTTGACTGTATAGACAATATAGACATACTAAGATAGCCGAAGTTACGAGTACTTACCTCGTGCAGCAGCAATTCCAAAGAGTGTGGGAAGTAAGGCAGTTGCGCGCAAGAGCGCGCGATCTCCCACGCGTGGTAGCCTAAGTTCCTTCGCAGCAGCTGCCTCAGTATCTGGTGCAGGTACACTTGGCTCTGCGACAATCAGTGATTCGTAGTAATACAGTTTTTGTTTAGTGACTTTAGGAAGTGAACAGTCACATACAATACAAACGTCTTAATATAATGATGAACGCAAACATATAATTCCATAAGATATAAATACTACCAAGATTTGTGTCAGTGCACATGGAAAGGTACCTTGTCACGGTGTTTAAACTGGACTTTACTAAAGAACACATAAGGTCTATTATCAGAGTCGTGACAAGAAAATTTTGTTGTCCCATTTAGCGCGCCGTTTGATCATCATAAAAGCGCCTGTTAACAGGGTAGGTTAACAGGGGACGTGTCATGTTTATTACAATTTACCAACAGGGTAGGTTAACAGGCGACATGTCATGTTTATTACAATTTACCTACAGGGTAGGTTAACAGGCGCTTTTATGATGATTTATCACATAACATCACATCATCAGCCTGTGATAGTCCACTGTTGGGCGTAGGCCTATCCTATTAACTATGCGTATAGACGCATTAGAAGGTAAATGCCCATAATCGCCACGCTGGGCAAGCGGATTGGCGATCGCAGTAATGTGTCCACTATGATGAAGCTGCCCATCATCAATCTTTTATAAAATAATGGTCAGTGACACACTTAGTGAATCCCTCGACTCTTACGACACCCGCAGGAGGAGTTGGGCTGGTGACAAATGTATTCTTACTGTCGTCACCACACGGCAATCTACATAACTGTCAGAAAAATCTGTTTTGTATATTTCAATGCTATTAAACTGTGTTATTAAGAGTGACCTAGAAGAAGGTAGACAAAGTAACGAGCGATAAAAAATAAATTCTTAAACTAAAGCAACACTATAGACTAGTATAGACTTTGTACTGTATAGACACAATTAGGCAACATGTAAAGAGCCAATAAATTGCATGAAACCATTTTTTTACCGCTTTATTGTCTAATATATCCAACCTTGTACCTAGTATTTGTAATAGTAAATAGCAGCGTATTTACTTAGTTTGCAATGTACACCGGATCGTGGAATCGCTTCATTGATTAAATTGATATACATACCAATTACCTATAATTAGCCATACATGGAGATAATTGCTGCGTAAATATGCGAATTCGGACACCACTAATATTTTTTCTTTGGACTCAACGGATGCGTACATGCCGTGCCGTTAATAACTGTTATGATACGAAACAATCGTAATATACGATGTCAATAAAAATACAGCGATTATGTCAGCATTGATTATTATAAGTAGACCCCGGTATCGGAGGTGCAAAATGGTAGCTGTCAAGTTCTTAGGGATGGGGTAAAAATATTTGTGATGTCGATAATTAAAGTTACATATCGATCATTTTTCTTTAGCATAATAGCTAAGACTTTTAAATGCACCTATTTACGATATAAAACTAGGACTATATAATTACAAAATCAACAAAATATTTATTTAATGTTATGTAACATCGCCATACTTTTTTATTGAGGCAATTGTCGATGAATCTTCTGAAGTTTGGGTTTTAGAATTTGGTCCAAAGTATGTGACAACTGACGAAAAACTTAAGCAGATCTCGGTTACAGTTTAATTGGTTTTAATTTTTTCTTTTTTTATGAGTGTTTTCATACAAGATTGAGTTACAATGCAAGATATGCAAGATTACAAATATTGGAATGGAATATCCTTTATTAAATAATCAATATTAGTAGAACATACGTTGTTGATTTTCTTGGTGGCAAATCCACTCCATGTGCTTTTTTATATTCCAACATCTGGAAATGATGTGTTTTCTGCAAATTGTATATTAAACGTTTTTCATTCATTTTTGAAGTTCAGGGTGTTCAGCAAGAAGTGACTCCACTTTCTATTGTATAAAATATTTTAGGCGAATAGACTCGTAAACACGGCTAAATAATCGAAGACATCGTTGTAAGATGACTTTGACTATCTATTGACATAAATAATTTATTGTAAGTATTTAATATCTCAAAAGTTTTTATTCAATGTTGTGCAACTCTAAACATAATAAATGTAATAGCAACCAGAGATTTGTATTGTAATAGTAATGATTTATAAATTAAATGTTAATTATTATCATAGATCCCAAAAAAAGGGATACAAATAAATGGTCCTTGTACATAAAAAAAATATTGTACAAAAAAATCGAGTATTAAATGTTAATTATTATCATAGATCCCGAAAAAATGTATACAAATAAATGGTCCTTGTACAGTAGGGTTCAAAATAGCATGGATAGTTTATGAATGAATTCATTTATAAATTGTCCAAGCAATTCTGAACGCCACCGAAAAAAAATCGAGTATCGATATCGACATCATAAAATGTGCTTACCTATCTCTAAGTAAGAACTTGACAGCTATCATTTTGCACCTCCGATACCGGGGTCTAATTATAAGACTTTACTATTTTTATTACTGACTTATTATTATGCAGTAGGTATATTTCCTTTTTAGTACAGATGGTGTGTTTTTTAGGCTCTAGTGACAGAAGTGTGTCATTTTGCGTCAGGTTCAAAACTTCGGAGGGCCATCTGTACTAAAAAACGTCGTACGAGACACGTGCAAAAACGAAATTCGTAACTCGTGTCGATTTAAAACACCCCCTGTCGGTCGTGTTTTAAAACATCGCCACTCGTTTCGATTTTCATGTTTTTCGCACTTGTGTCATGATGTACATATACGTACTATTATACTATTAAACGACACATGAACACGAAAAGAAAATGAGTCATTTTAGCCATTTAGTTGCGCTGGACAGGAATACCAGACACATATAATAAGCCAATTGAATTCTCAAAATTTGTCGAGTCTTTAAGACTGGAGTCTTAGGCCTCGAAATGAGGGTTACTCACAACTCCACGTCTCCACGTGTAATAATCGGATCTATGGCTGTCAAACTTTGTTAAGTAGGTACAAAAGAGTACATCCATAAAAACACGCCCAAATATTGGACGTTTATGATTCCGATATACAACTAAATACGACACTAATTTCGCATTATTGCGGGTTTTAAGTGTTTATTTACCCTCTTATTTATTAACGTCATCTAACTTAGCAAGCTAAGTATTGTTTGTCCCTTTCGGTCTTATGAAGAAGGCTGTAAGAGTGAAGTTAGTCTCTAAGTTTTGGTAAAGTTTTCTATCCACTCTACATGACACTTACGGTTCTGTTGACGACACAGAAAGGCAGCGAGAAAACAGAGTTGGAGTCCGACGTGTAGAGCGTCGTGTCGTTCTCGGCCCCGAGCAGAATCGCGTCGTCGAATAGTATCGCTGCAACAAATCGAACACATTATTGTTAATTCGTCATCCTGTTCCGAAAAAGTTGTGTCATCAGACTCTCCATTGACATGGGTACCAAATTCTTACACTGCGTTATCAATTTGGTGATCTAAGTGGACAATTTTTCTTCACATTTAACCACATGATCTATACATGAAGTCCAAACTGAATTTATTTTGGAAAATGTTTCGGGTCGATAGTTCCGAATGTCTTCATCTTTAGGTTTTTTTTCAGCAACCTTTTCAGAACTGAATAAATACGTTTAAAATTAAAATTTCCTTTTAAAATAAATATATTAAGTTGCAGTCGGGTAATTCCAAACGTTAGAAATGCTCGGATAATTTCGGAAGGGGAATCTTGATATGATGGAAATAATGGTGATTTTTATGTGACTGTCGAAAATATCAGACTGCACCTTACTTGAAGTATTATTTAAATATAAATATTGAAAACACTTTCATAATGATTCCACACTTAGTTATTACTTCAGGGATAGATATTGAGATGGAAAGGCAGCATGATCCGTTTAGCCATAAACGTGTACCGCGACGAGTCAGGGAGCTTTGTGGCATCTCGCGATAGTAGTGGTAGCCACACTCGCGCGCCGAGGGCGCCACACCATAGCCAGAGCGTTCGGTTCAACTATATTTAGTCTATGGTTCATACTTACTTAAGGGATAGATATTGAGATGGAAAGGCAGCATGATCCGTTTAGCCATGAACGTGTGCCGCGACGAGTCAGGGTGCCTTGTGGCATCTCGCGGTAGTAGTGGTAGCCACACTCGCGCGCCGAGGGCTCCACACCATAGCCAGAGCGTTCGGTTCAACTATATTTAGTCTATGGTTCATACTTACTTAAAGGATAGATATTGAGATGGAAAGGCAGCATGATCCGTTTAGACATGAACGTGCGTCGCGACGAGTCAGGGTGCCTTGTGGAATCTCGCGGTAGTAGTGGCAGCGACACTCGCGCGCCGAGGGCTCCACACTATAGCCAGTGCTGAGTGCGCTCGGTTCAACTATATTTAGTCTGTGGTTCATACTTACTTAAGGGATAGATATTGAGATGGAAAGGCAGTTTGATCCGTTTAGCCCTGAACGTGTGTCGCGACGAGTCAGGGTGCCTTGTGGCATCTCGCGATAGTAGTGGCAGCCACACTCGCGCGCCGAGGTCTCCACACCATAGCCAGACCGCTCGATTCAACTATATTTAGTCTTTAGTTCATACTTACTTAAGGGATAGATATTGAGATGGAAAGGCAGCATGATCCGTTTAGCCATGAACGTGTGTCGCGACGAGTCAGGGTGCCTTGTGGCATCTCGCGGTAGTAGTGGCAGCCACACTCGCGCGCCGAGGGCTCCGCATCATAGCCAGAGCGCTCGATTCAACTATATTTAGTCTGAGGTTCAAACTTACTTAAGGGATAGATATTGAGATGGAAAGGCAGCATGATCCGTTTAGCCATGAACGTGTGCCGGGACGAGTCAGGGTGCCTTGTGGCGTCTCGCGGCAGTAGTGGCAGCCACACTCGCGCACCGAGGGCGCCACACCACAGCCAAAGGGCGCGGGACAGCTGTGTCTGTGCTTTGTTGCTGCCGCCGCAGGACCAGACGCTCTCCACGCAGGACGCGAGCACTGTCGCTGGGAGGCAGCTGTATGCCTGGTTAAAATCAAAATTACATACGTAGGATGCCCTGAAAATTTCGGGAATTTAATACTTAGAAACGTATATTTGACATGTGTTATACCTCTTTCTTACAAGCATAGTCTCATTATTCGAAAACACTGGCCACTTAGAAAAACAAAACAATGTCCGATTTTCAATTGTTTTTTAAAGTCGTTGAGTCGCTGGTGAAAATGGAGCTGTCCCGCGAAAGTTTTAGAGCAATGATTTATTATGACTTTAAAAGTGGATTAACACAACAACAATGTGGAGACCGATTAACTATTGCTTTTAGTAGTGAAGCACCTTCAAAGACGACCATATACATGTGGTATTCGGAATTCCAACGTGGCCGTGTATCTCTTACGGATGACGTACGTGAGGGTCGACCGAAAACGGCCGTTACCGATCAAAACATCGATGTTGTTCGCCAACTGATAAAGGAAGATAGGCATGTTACATATCGGGAGATTCAGGAGACTTTAGGCATTGGAATGAGTCAGGTACAAGTTATTTTACAACAAGAGTTGGGCGTGCGGAAGTTATTTTCCCGGTGGATTCCTCACTTGTTATCTGACGACCAGAAAACGGTACATGTCAATTGGTGCCGCAAAACTTTAAAAAGATTTAATGGAGGAAGCTCAAATGCCGTTTTTAGTATTGTGTCAGGTGACGAATCATGGATTTACGCATATGAGCCTGAATCGAAAAACCAATCTCGAGTTTGGGTTTACGAAGACGAACCGAAGCCGACAAAAGTTGTTCGTTCTCGCAGCACGATCAAAAAAATGGTAGCCACGTTTGTCTCCAAATCGGGTCACGTGGCGACTATCGCTCTTGAAGATCGAAGAACTTTCAATGCCGATTGGTATATAGGCGTTTGTTTACCGATTGTTTTTGCTGAACTGCGAAAAACTAACCCTAACCGCCGTATTATACTACACCATGATAATGCCAGCCCTCACACCGCTCAGAAAACAGACGACTATCTGAAGGGCGAAAACGTCGAATTACTGGACCATCCTCCGTACAGCCCCGACCTAAGTCCCAACGATTTTTTTACTTTCCCGAAAATAAAGAATCGGTTGCGTGGTCAGCGTTTTCAGACCGCGGAAGAAGCAGTCGACGCTTATAAAATGGCCATTTTGTCAACCCCCACTTCAGACTTCAATAACTGTTTTAAAAACTGGTTTCAGAGAATGAAAAAGTGTATTAAACACAAAGGAGAATACTTTGAAAAACAATAAAAGTACTTTTATTTCATTAAAATGCGTATTTTTTCCGATTCCCGAAACTTTCAGGGCAACCTAGGTATATTATTAATAACAAGATTGAATTTTTTCACGTCACGTGACGATGTCAGTGAGACCATGGGCAACATGGGCAGCAAGGGCAGCATCATGGCGAGAATCTACCAGAAGAATGCAGGATTATATACATATTAGTATATAGTGCCACTGTATATTCAAATCCTTGTTTTACGTCATGCTTGTATCCAGAACCCAAAAAGCAAGTTCGCATCTTTAAGTTTCTCGGAGTGTCATTCAAGTTCGCGTGTCGTGCGCACATGTGTACATATACTTACATATAACGCACTTAATGCACCGCACTGCATTCATCTTTTTTTATTGCAAAACACGTATACGGCCGGCCTGTCTGGTATACAATTACCGTAGCCTATGGGCGCCGGCAACTCTAAGGAGGTTCAAATGCGGGAAGAGTATAGTTTGCACGGGCAGTTCAGTAGTTTTTCCCAATGAAAATAGAAGCGACCGACTACTGAAGCAGCCAATGTGATAATCTTCTCTGCTTTGCCTTAAGGTTGACTGGTAGAGAATGCCTTTTGACATTAAGTTCGCCTTTTGTACATTAAGATTTTTTTTGTGCAACAAAGATTAAATAAATAAATAAATTATTTAAGATTAAATAAATAAATAATATTGATACACTTAAAAATAATACAGTTACGAAAGACTTATCCAGTTTGCTAAGAAGTTACAATTTTGAGATGCATATTAATACACCAACGAGGATTAACACTTGCATAGACCAAATTGCTAGCAATATGCGTAGGGTTATATCTAATACACATAATCTTGAATTATCGGATCATGACCAAGCACAAACAATTACCCTAGATATTAATAAGGTAAAAGCGTGTACTACCTGGTTCGAGTTTAAAAGGGACTATTGCTCTGATAATAAACGTAAATTTCATGATTGCATAAAAGCTCTTTCTTTCAGTGATATTTTGAGCTCGAGTGACGCTAAGGAAGCGTTTGACTCTTTTTATGACTTATTGAAGCTCTTCTATGACTTATGTTTTCCCATAATTCGAGTCAAAGCTAACACTAGTAAAAAAAGAATTAAATGGCTATCTAAAGGTATACGGAAGTCATGTCAGATAAAACGTAATATACTTTTCCAAAAAAGAATGAACGGGTCTCATACTAATATTAATCAAATACCTCTTAAAACGTATAGTAAACTTCTAAAAAAGTGTATAAATAAGTCACAGCAAATAAGTAATAATAAATATATAGCTGGTAATAAAAATAAATGTAAAGCAACTTGGAATGTAATATCATCTCAAGTATCTAATTTGGACCTTACAAGTAACATAGACTACTTAAAAGTTAATGATAATATATTAAATAACCCTCAAGATATATGTGACATACTCAATAACCATTTCATCGAATTAAACAATATTAATAAAATATCAAATAGTAATATTTCAAAAATTCATGTAGATAATAGTCCCCATAGCATATTTTTAATGCCAACTGATAGTAAAGAGGTTTATAAACTTATTATGTCACTAGGAAATACCAAAACAGCTGGTATAGATGATATATCAACTGAACTTGTAAAACTAACGGGATTATTTCTAAGCATACCGCTTGCTCATGTAATAAATCTATCATTTAGTCAAGGGTATTTTCCGGAACAGCTTAAAATTTCCATTATAAAACCGCTGTTTAAAAAAGGTGAGCGCGATGATATAAATAATTATAGACCAATCACAATTGTGCCCATACTGTCCAAAATAATAGAAAAAGCTTTTTATGTCAGACTTAATAATTTCCTTTCAAAACATAACATTTTACATCCTGATCAGTACGGATTTCGTAAAGGACTAAATACTGAGCTAGCCTGTTTTGAATTTATAAAATACGTGACCGAAAGTATTAATAATAAGTTACCAGTTATGTCAATATTCCTTGACATGACTAAAGCTTTTGATTTAGTCAATCACTCAAAGCTTCTTATGAAATTGGACGCTTATGGCATCAGAGGTAAGGCAAATGATTGGCTCAAATCTTATTTGTCTAATAGGCAACAATGCACTGAAATCCAAAAATACGTTGAAATTGACAACCAAATTAATAAAATTATATACAGGTCACCTCTGCGTACAATAGTTTCTGGAGTACCTCAGGGGAGTAATTTAGGCCCTCTACTCTTTTTAACTTTCATCAATGACCTCCCCAAAGCCACAAATCCAAAATCTATTCTCTTTGCCGATGATACAACGATCATAGTAAAATGCCAAGATAAGGATACATATGAAACTGATATTAATAGAGCCTTAACAGACATGAATAACTGGATAGTTAATAACGACCTTCTTATTAACCTAAGTAAAACGCATTATCTACAATTTCATTCATATGGAGCAAATCCTCCGCAACTCAATATTAACATTAACAACATTTCAATATGTAAATCGGATAACATTAAATTCTTAGGGATAATTCTTGATACGAATCTAAATTGGAAGAACCAAATTAATTCTGTTTGCTCAAAACTTGACCGTTTCATTTTTGCTCTAAGAAAATTACGCAATTCTGTTTCTCAGGAAGCTGCTCTCACTGCTTACCACGGACATGTTTCTTCTATTCTCAACTACGGCCTTATTTTATGGGGTAATTCCGTTGATGTGGAAAGGCTATTTAAACTTAAAAAAAAATGTGTCCGTGCGATATGTAATGCGTGTATAGATACTAGTTGCAAGCCGTTATTCAAAAAGCTTAACATCCTACCCCTAGCTTGTATGTATATACAGAAAATTTGTATTTTTTCAAAGCGATACACTAAATACTTCCCAAAGCGATCTGATATTTGTACAGTAAATCCAAGAGAGCAATACAAATATATGTTACATCAGCCACGTTGTATGACAGATATTTACAAAAAAAATGCATACAACATGGCTATTAAAATTTATAATAAGTTACCTGTTGAAATACAAGCCCTTGAAGGGAATGTATTTAAGAGAACCTTACATAAATGGTTATCTGAGAGGTGCTTTTACACCGTTCAAGATTTTATGGCTCATGACTCATGACTTATAAATGAGTACATTGTACTGTAGGTTTTATTGTGTTATAAAAATTCTGTAGGTATAAATAATAACTTTATTTACATACTGTTTGTCTTAACTTTTTTTTTTTTTTTTTGTATTTTTCATTTCACTTACACATCCTGTTTTTAAGTTATAAGTAAAATGTCTTATACTGTTCTATAAATTTGTTGCTAAAATAATGTTTTTTTCAACATGTATTTGCATGCTGTACATCTACAGCTGGATAAGGCGAACTAATTTATACTTGATGTATGAACACCTATGTATATAACCCTTTTCTGCAAATAAATCATTCTTATTCTTATTCTTATTAAAGAGTTCCGTATTAAAGAGGCTATTGACCGGAACAAAAGCTCTAAAGTTTTTGCTAGAGATTTGTCTATTGGTCAGAGCTGGCTTGCGAAGCTGAAGACTGGGGACGATAGGATCGTTTCATCCAAACCTGAGCTTTTGAGTGAGATAGAGAGCTTTTACGGACAGCTGTACACATCAATACGAAGACCCATCTCCAATTTAGCTAACGACCCACGAGCTAAATTGACTCGACACCATACCGAAGATATACCGGACGTCAGCCTGTACGAGATTAGGATGGCTCTCAAACAACTCAAAAACAATAAGGCACCAGGCGATGACGGAATAACAGCCGAACTCCTGAAGGCGGGTGGGAAACCAGTCCTTAGGGCCCTTCAAAAGCTGTTTAATTCCTCCATCTTCAGGGGCAAAACGCCAAAGGCATGGAACAGAGGTGTGGTGGTGTTGTTCTTCAAAAAGGGTGACAACACCCTGTTAAAGAATTACAGACCCATCACGCTTCTGAGCCATGTCTATAAGTTGTTTTCGAGAGTCATCACAAACCGTCTCACACGCAGGCTCGACGACTTCCAGCCTCTTGAACAAGCCGGATTCAGAAAAGGCTTCAGCACCGTAGACCACATACACACGCTCCGTCAAGTTATACAGAAGACCGAAGAGTATAACTTGCCCCTCTGCTTAGCGTTTGTGGACTACGAAAAGGCCTTTGATTCGATCGAGACGTGGGCTGTACTACAGTCTCACTGTACTTAGTCAAGTAGACTACCGGTACATCGAAGTGTTGAAGTGCCTGTACGAAAACGCCAATATGTCAGTTCGCCTCCAGGACCGGAGCTCGAAACCGATTCCATTGCAGCGAGGAGTAAGACAAGGAGATGTTATCTCTCCTAAATTGTTCACCGCTGCACTGGAAGATGTTTCAAGGTTCTGGACTGGAGGGGATTTGGCATTAACATCAATGGCGAGTACATCACTCACCTTCGGTTTGCCGACGATATAGTGGTCATGGCTGAGACCATGGAGGACTTAAGTACTATGCTCGATGATCTCAGTAGAGTCTCTGAAGATGTTGGTCTTAAGATGAACATGGACAAAACGAAGATCATGTCGAACGTCCATGTGTTACCAACTCCAGTGAAAGTTAGAAACTCTACACTCGAAGTTGTTGACGAATATGTATACCTGGGACAAACAGTCCAGCTGGGTAAGTCCAACTTTGAGAAGGAGATCAATCGTCGAATCAGACTGGGTTGGGCGGCGTTCGGGAGACTACACAATATCTTCTCGTCCAATATACCGCAGTGTCTCAAGTCGAAAGTCTTCGACCAGTGTGTGTTGCCAGTGATTACTTACGGATCTGAAACGTGGTCGATCACTATGGGACTCATTAGGAGGGCAACAGAGTCACTCAACGAGCGATGGAGAGGGCAATGCTCGGGGTTTCTCTGCGAGATCGCATCAGGAATGACGAGATCCGCAGAAGAACGAAAGTGACTGACGTAGCCCGAAGCATCGCCAGGTTGAAGTGGCAGTGGGCTGGCCATATTGCCCGGAGGACCGATGACCGGTGGGGTCGGCGTGTTCTCGAGTGGCGACCACGCACTGGACGGCGCAGCGTGGGAAGGCCCCCCACAAGATGGAGCGACGACCTGGTAAAGGTTGCGGGTGTCCAATGGATGCGGACAGCTCACGACCGATCTTTGTGGAACTCTCTGGGGGAGGCCTATGTCCAGCAGTGGACGTCAATTGGCTGATGATGATGATGATGAAATAAATAAATAATAAATATTGGAACATTCACCCTTCTCATTAATTTTGACAATAGTAATGCGATTGATAATGATGAAAATCTTGGCTTGTACAAACAGCAACACTCCTAACTGACCATTAAAGGCAGAGCAGAGAGAAAATGAAAGAGATAAATATATTTATATTATGTCAACTTCAAATTAAATAATACACGGGTAATGTTGATTTTTCGCACTGTTCGCAACTTGGTCGAATAATACAAATCGGGTTCCGAACTCTTATGAGGCTGTTATCGCGACTTCGGCCGAACTCTGCTAACCAATGGGGCGGGCGTTGCTACGGTTAACCAATGATCGCTCGCATTTTCTTCAGAAGGTGACATTACCATGGTTACGTAATAACAAAAACGTTTAACCAATGACTGACCGCGATTTTTCCAGAAGCTGACGTTACTATAGTTACGTTATATATAACATCCGCTTTAGTCCTGGAGACGTCAATCTAACTTCAGAGCCGGTAATTTGACTGTTAAGCTGCTATGTAGAAATTTTCGTTCATTTTCCTTTCAACGGCTGTCACTGTCAGATATTTTTTCAAAGTTAGAATTTCAGCCAGAAACTATTAAGTCTCTATTAAACATTTGTATGGCTACTGACAGATTAAATGATTATAGGTAGACTGTCAAACGTCTATCCACCATAATTATTTCCACAAAGGTTACATAAGTATTCAACTAACGTCAAGTCAACTAAGAGTTGTGACGAATGATAATAAAGACAGCAATAGCATTTGTCTCTGTCAATTAAAAAATAATTTGAAATTGCCCGATAACATGGCTATCACTAAAAATATTGACTTGAAAAAATACCTCGCCTATTAATGTCAGATAATTAAATCATGGCATCCGATTTGAAGAAAACTTTAATAAATTACTAAACGGTTTTAGAAAAATCTATGAAGAACAGTCGTTATCCCGTTTCCACTAGGAACAACGACATCTAGCGTCTAATAATGGCCGATAGCTAATTCTTAATTTTCGTAGACGAAGGAATTTTTATTATGTCAACTAATTTTCAAATACTGAAATTTTGACGCAACAAAGATTCGATGACATATCATCGGGGACCATCGGAAATGTCGCGATCGTGTCTACTAACGAAAAATACCGAACCCATACATATATTACACGACCAAATTGCATCCTTTGCCAAGTGGCTCAACATTGCTATGTAACTAACATGTGACTGTAAGTGTGATTCTCTTTCATGCAATATTTCCAATTTCTGAAGTGTATACCTATCTGTGTTTCTGTTTGTACGATATATCTGACGTCGTGTCAATTGGTAAGTGGGTGAGGCAAAGGAAAGGGAAGTGTCACACGTAGGTCAACAAAAATGAGTGGTCGAAACGGAATTCCGCGGCCAGCCTCTACATTTGACACATGGACATATTCAAGATCATTTCACATATTTAGCTTCACACCCGGAAATTGACACGGATTATGTAAAGTAAGGCTTTATTAATTTATGCTATCTATAATGTTGTATTTTTTTACCGGAAATACAAGTTTTTACTTTACTTATTTATTTACGTGTAAAGTTACTAGTACTTGCCTTGGGGCGTTTTTTAAAAGAATAAATAAAATGGTGCTAATTGAATTGTGATTTGATAAAGTATCAATATATTTGTACTCAAATGTGCTAAGTTACTAACAGTCAAAACGTATCGCACTTTTACAACCTACATGTAGAATATACCTATTAAATTAATGAGATGGCCGGAACAGACAAATGTTAGTGGTATTATTTTTATTTCACCTAATACCCAAATATCTATAGGTAATACACAAGGTTGACATCATTTTATGTTTAGGTTGATATGCGTAATATAATAACTATTAGTCTTAAAAGTACATATTTAGTTATTTATTCGACATAATAATGATCCTCAATTATTTATACTGTTTGACGTGAATTAGTAAGAGAAGAAAATGAATGAACTGATACCATACATAAGCAAACGTGCCCGTTTTGGTCTAAAGCGTTGTATGCAAATTAGTTTTGAGATTGCATCATGTATTGCACGATAAGCGATAAATTCTCCAAAGCTCAAGGTTTCACTTATTTGGTCGGTAGAGTATAAAGTTGTCCAAGTTCAATAACCAAGGGCGTGATATAGTGTAATGTCCGTAAGAAGAAATTGTACAACGATTACGCGTCCGCACTTCGATTGAATTAGGCGCGATAATGATCTAATACACACTGCTTATCATAATATGGACCGGACAATCGCGTGCACGGGCCTTGGTAAACGGCAACACGCTTAACTGATCATTGATAGACCTTACCTGCCGTCAATAAGATTCATGAATGCTCAGTGAACTCGACGATGGTACTTTCAGTGTGGAATTAGGGCAACTCGTCGCATAGCTCGTTTGCGTTGCGTCAAAACGACACGCACGGCAGAACCCCCGTGTCACATCACTATCATAACCCCCAGTAAAGTTATGTCAGAACGAGCGCACCTTAAAATAACAACACTAATCAAGCGAATTAAGATCAAATACGCGGATAAGCATAATTTTGTGAGTACATAACTGACATTTAATAACCGCTGCATCCTTCGCGAGCGTGTTTCTTACAGCTACTAGTACCATAGTATCGTATGTAAGTCATACGTTTTCACTAGCCGAAGGTTGTATGAAAATGAGGAAGCCTGATGCAACCCTAGAGTGATTGTTGTTGAAGCGGAGCAGCGCGAACAACCGGCATCCGCCGCCACCAGGACACGAAGGTCCTAACCGGTCACGTATAAATGGCTCAGATTGCTCTTTTCGTATCAGTGCGTTTTTGACACGACGTGGTCAAGTGCGTTTCGTGAAAATGAATTTGTTAGTTGCGGTGCGTGAATTAATATTGATGAATATTTACGATCTTGGATTGGATGTAAAACAGTGAAGTGACGGTTTGAATTTCCACAGATATGTCTTCTGGCGCTCACGGCGTCGGTGAGGGCTGACGGGGCTTTGGGGCTCGGAGGCCTAGGCGTACCAGTATACGCGCCCGGACATTCCTCAGTTGATTATTATGTAAGTCGCAGCAATTTAGAAGTGTTGATATATACATTAGTACATATGTGTAATAAAATTGTTGTAATTTTAGGCCTATCCCCGTTATGCGTTCGAATACTCTGTGAAAGACCCTCACACCGGAGACAATAAGGCGCAATGGGAGAAACGTGACGGAGACGTTGTCAAAGGTAAAACCCGTTCATTCATAAGTTTTGAAAGCGATAGTTCGACATATCTTAAGTGACTTAAAACTTTACAGGAGCATATTCCCTGGTGGAGCCCGACGGCAGCCTGCGTGTCGTGGAGTACCACGCCGACGACAAGACGGGCTTCAATGCCGTCGTGAAGCGCCTGGGCCCCAACCTGCACCCGGCTACTGTGCACGCCGCCCCCATCTACAAGGCCCCCATCCCAGTCCTCGGAGGACACGGCTCCGTTATCGCCCCGATTTCCGTCGGCCCGGTAGCGAACCTGGGACATCTAGCAAGTGCGCCCCTGATTTCAGGCCCGATCCACGGCCCTGCTTTGTCTACTCAGACCCTGCTCAAGGAGCCAGTGATCGTAAAATCTTTAGCGGCGCCGATCTTATCTCAACCTATCTTGCATGAGCCTATTCTTCAAGCGCCAATACTGAAAGGCCCGATCCTGCCTGAGCCTATTATCCACGAGCCTGTCATCAAAGCTCCTATCCTGCCCGGAGCCATCTACAAAACTGGCCCAATCTTGCCCGAGCCTTATATCTTAGAGCCCCACCTGAAAAGCCCTATTCTACCTGGACCAATTTACAAAAGCGGCCCACTCATTCCCGGACCTCTGCTTAACGGACCAATCCTTAAGGGTCTGCCTGCACCGTTATACAAGGCTGGACCGATATACTCAGAGCCTTTAGGCCCACTGCCAGACTACAGGGCACCATTGTCCCTTTACAAGGAGCATTTACCTATCCGCAAAGTGCCGCTTCCAGCTTTACCGTTACTGAGAGGACCTGAGCTTGGTTACCTTGGCAAAGGTCCCATCAGCTCGCTCGATTGGGAAGGTTTAGGCAAAGGACCAGTCATTGGAGGTTACGGTTTGGGCCATGGCCTTGGCCCGCTAGGCCCCTCTCTGGGAGGTCACGGATTGCTGAAAGGAAACATTGGACCGATACTACCCTACGCAGGATTAGAAAAAACCCTTATTCCTGGTTCCGGTCCCTTAGAGTACCCTCTGTTTCCAAGCGGATACAAGCACTGACCACAGATAACGTCAAATATCGGCTGGAAGCTCACAGCCGCACAAGCGACGCACGTTTCGAATAAAGGATAAACATCGTTAGTGCGCAGTGGGCTCCCAACATCACCAACCGCTTTGCCGCGGCCTTACACAAGGTTCCCTTGCCATGTCCTGCTTAGATTAACTAACCAAGAACCCTCATTGGTGATATGACAACGTAGTCGATAGTTTAGACCAAATTGTAATTAAATATTGTAGCTATTTAATATTTATGTTGCTATGATTAAGACGGTAATGTTTACGAACACGAATATAGCATGCGCCACCGTGTGGTATGTAATCGCTGTTTTATTGTCCCGTTTTGAAAACAAGCTGGAACCATTCATATTCATATTAATTTCAACTAAAAATAAAATGCAATAATCTGATTTTAGTCGTAAAACATTCGATAACAGAATAGCGCTTTTGCGAAGTACGAATAATTGATTCATATTCTAATCAATTATTCCATTAGAATATGAATCAATTATTAGAAGAGAAATAATAATGTTCTAAATAAGAAAACTTCTTTTGACCGACATGTTGACATTTTCATATGGATGAATTATATCGAGAGCTTGCATCTATACCATTTATCAGTTTAAAGTAAAAAAAGGTAAACCTGCAAACTTGCATTATTTCATAATCACGCACTTTCAGAACACAATCTTGGTTTTATCACCAACTTAAAACCTTAAACCTGAACCACGTATATTTTTTTGTTAAAATTATTGATGTTTATTAGTATAACTATCAACGTAAAAATATATCTGCGAACGTGTTTCACGATATGTGTGAAAAACTTCAAATGCCATGGAAAGTCAGCCATATTTATTTACCTTTTCTTATACTTTCAACTGAAAAATGGTATACACGGGGCCTAAACATAGTTCCTCTTCATATAGCCAAACATGCTTACAATAATCTACATTTCTATCTTCAACACAGTTAATCGACCATTCGTGAACTTTATGAGTCGAAATCAGGGGCACAAATGGTCAATTAACTAAGTGTTTGTACAAGGGCGCCACTAGCCCGGATTACTTCAATAACCAGGGACAAGTTATTTCGCCAGACATTTTAACAATTGAACGTCGATCGGCCTGTATAGATCGTTTCATTCACGAAGGCAGGCTCATTACTTATTGGCATGTCATTATAGATTACTTTTGACAAGTCTGCGCGTTATCTTGAGTTAAACCATCTATAACTCTGAACGACCGTACAAGTAACTGTCAATGCCTCAGTGCACCGTAATTAGATTCCTAAGTTGACAATGATAACATTGCTATCACACTATTCTTTATCTCTTTCTTTTCTTTCTAAAAGTCACCCAATGGAAATTCCGTAGTAGGTCCAGGAACAAGTTACTTACCTACTAGCTACAACTGATACAAGGTAGGTATTTAAACAATTGAACGTCGAAGGTGGTAATTCTGAACAACATAATCACCAAATTAAAAATTTAAAAAACCGACTTCAACCGGTTTCTCCAAGATTCCCGATTTGTTTCCATCATTGGTTTCCTCAAATCCTACTTTCTGAATGCAAATTCTTGTAAATGAATGAAAATTACCAAAAGCGCCATACATGTACCTATAACAATTGAAGAGATCCCTCGATTTCTCCAAGATCCCATCATCAGACCGCAACTTGGTGCCAACGGGACCATCTCGGGGTAATACACGTTCGATCACAAAAAGAAATTTTAAAATCGGTTCACTATTCTCGGAGATATCGGGTAACATACTAACAACAAAAAAAAAAAAAATTCAGTCGAATTGAGAACCTCCTCCTTTTTTGAAGTCGGTTAAAAACTAATATCTGGCATCGTTTCGGGTGCACCGTTATTAAAATAAGCCATGTGGTGATACATTTGTCACCACCCCAACTCCTCCTGCGGGTGTCGTAAGAGTCGACTAAAGGATTGAAGTGTCACAGACCATTATTTCATAAAAGATTGATGATGGGCTGCAGCGTCATCATAGTGGACACATTACTGCGATCGCCAATCGGCTTGCCCAGCGTGGCGATTATGGGTATTTTCCTCCTAATGCGTTTATACGCATAGTTAATAGGAGAGGCCTATGTCCAGCAGTGGACTATCATAGGCTGATGATGATGTAATTAAAATGATATTGATAACAGACAACAGTAAACCGGTTGGGAATTCGAGCGTAAGTCAAGTAACAAGTTACAATATTATACAAGTCAATGCCTCAGGTGTACCGTAATTAGAATGATAACTAGGGTTAGGATTTTGGTGGCATTTATGGAACAGAGAGCAGTGGAGTCGATGTTACAAACATTTTTCACTTGAATAAATGATTAACTTATAAATTCATT
>JALPQI010018267.1:0-19734 GCA_025490895.1 Thaumatotibia leucotreta
TTTCTTAGTTTTATAGCAATCAGTATCAAAAAGATAATAGATTTTTAGTTAAACGTCAAAAACTAAAAAAAGTGCGAATTTTTTTCCGTCCTATGTGCAAATTATTTTTTTGTTTTTCTTTTAATATGCATTTTCGTATATATCTATAAGGCTTTTATAATATACCAAAATTGCAGCTTTGCAACTCGACTTGCGATTTGTATGAAAAACTTAGATAGCGGGCCTCCTGCCCTTGGAATTTCGGGTTTATACTTTCAACTACAAAGTTCACTGACCTAATTTTACCCTTAAATTAAAGAATATTAAGTGCGCTATAAAATCATTATTGCATGTTTTTCGTAGCATAATTAGGTGAGGCGATATTAAGTCGAAAACGTTAGCAAAACACAACATTTTATCTAGTTTACAAAAAGGGGTACTTTTTAAAGTCACGAATCTCTGAAACTATAAGACCTACGATAATGCATGTTAGCTCAACTTGTTGGAAATTTATTAGTCTTTAAACGTTTAGTTACATATGATATTAAAAAACGTAAGGTTTTTTAAATAAAAATCAGAAACTAAAAAATGGCCGTAAATTTCGCAGTTTTTCACGTACTACCCAGCTAGCACAACTTTTTTTTGCTTGCAAAATATGGTTTTATTCTGTCCTATGGTGTCTAAACAACATACCAAAAATGCAGCGATACTACTTTATTTGCGAGTTTAGGGTAAAATTATGTACGATTTGACCGTACTATAGTTACAAGAACCATCCTAGCACACATGATTGTAATAAATTACTGATGCAGTTTATGTTACAGGGTAAATTGTGTATTTCACAGAGGATGCCTCACTACATAGGATTGATAGTAAATAGGCTACAAACACTTAATGCAAATGTACTGCATTTATACTTACTATAACTCTCTGAAATGGCAAGCAATTAAATGCTGAAACCAATTGTTCCTTGATTTTCAAAATCCGTTCCTTATGCTCAGCAAGAGGCAATGATGGATCATGTACTGCAAATACTTTGACCACAACTAAGCCTTCTCTGGATCGTGCCCTGGCCACCTTCAGGAATCTTGTTGAGCCAAGGCTGAAAAAAATACAATTCTCTTTGAGGATTTACAAAGATTAGCCTTGAAGGCAGTATGGCTTAGTGCTTTTGCCTGTCCACAAGGATTAAAATTAAAGAAAAAAAGATTAGCCTTGAATGTAAGATGGTGAAGGCAGTATGGCTTAGTGCTTTCGTCTGTCCACAAGGACTAAAATGATTTAAAAAAATGTAACATAATGATTGTGGATTTTTTTATTGGCATATGTTGATAATGTGATTAGTTGATTACCTCATGTCAAATGTTAAGTCTGCATGGTCACTCAAATAGTGCTCCACTGGATATATCTGTGAGGGAGCTACGCCCACCAGCTGATTGCCCATTTTAACACCAATTCACTTTAAATTGACTTCAACTTGTTACATTAAAAATACAATTTTAAAATTGTATAGTAAACGTTTACGTTTTAATTTTACGAATGTAGTGGCATCATATTAATTAAAAGGGAACAAAAAACGCTAATTCACTAATTTACACATGAAATAATTACTGCAGTTCACAAATTTCGTCTATTTTCAAAACAAAGAGAATTTCGTTTGACATTTCTGATTTTGACATACTCTGTTGACATATTATGACGTTTGATCATCTGTTTTTAATTTCGTTTTATGTAATGCAATGCAAAAGTTCATCGAAATAAATTAGGATGCTACTTGGTTATTCAATTTCAGGTTAACGAATAAAAATAATAATGTAATTAATGTGTAAAATAAAATTAAAATTCAACATTTTTAAGCGACATTGCCAGCTTTCTTCTCAGCCATGAACAAGATACACCTCATCAATCCGGCTGTCACTTCACTTTACTCTATGGTTTCTGCTACTGCCTTCAACAAACAATCCTTCCACCCATTTTCAGTGATTTTCAAGCCGTTTGTGACAAATATCTAACAGAAATGACATCGAAAACCGAAAAGGACCGGGCCAAACAGATCCAGGACCGATGTCAGAACATATTGATGGTAATGCTGAAGGATGAAGACAACAAATATTGTGTTGACTGTGATGCTAAAGGTACGATGATTTTCATGTTTCCTAATCTTTTTTTTAAATAATATTTTTATCGCAGGTAGTTGCTTAGAAGGAATAATAGATAGCAAGCTGGCTCCTAGCGGCCCGTAACGTAATTAGGTCCTTGAACTCATTGAACCATGAAGTCTTCATAGATTGGAATCAATGACTCATGATATCCTTAAACAATTTAGTTATTATCAATGCCAGGTCTCAATTTACGTGCATTTCCGTTCGTGGCCATCCTCAGGTAGTTTATTATTTTGTTTGTTCAATTCAAGTGATTATTTTTATTATTCTTGGTAAGAACTTGAAAAAAGAAAGTGCTACTGGCTTACCAGATGTTGTTAGTTGTATTGTAGTAAATTAGAATACTAAATTGATAATAATTAAAAAGGCATGGATGTAGTCTGACCAAATGTCCAGCTGTCTAGGTTATTTACTAGTACAGCAGGTAACAAACTTAATAGAAGTACTTATTGTCTAATATTGTAATCTCTACTGCTTTTGAATTTAATCTTAGGGAAATACACCTTACCTTTTTATTGCTTCTGGTGGTAGGTAGATCAAGTATATTACAAGATTTTATCAAAAAAATAGTAAGCTTTTTGGCTAATCAACAATATTTTTTTCTTATTTGATGTAACCATCAAAAGACATTTCAACTGTAATTTAAGTCATCAACAATCATATTTTTGGTAGTGGCATTCCAGGGGCTAACATCTCAGTTGCTTCCTCTAAGCAACACTTTATTATTTCAACAGGCATATTATGAATTAAATGACAATTCTGTGAAACAATATGTTTACAATTTAATATTTCACACTATTGACCTTATCAGAAACATGAGGAAGCCATTGTGATATCTGTTTTATTGTTGAAAGTTATCATTAATACTCTCACATGTTGCTATGCTTACCCAACTTCGGAGCTATGGCAATCAATTCATGAGAATATCACCATTCTCATTCTGAATTCAAGTGTTTTTTCCATCACATGAGCATGAGTGTTGCACATATGAGTTTGAATAAGAATAGTGATAAAATGCATGTGAAATTCCATTTGACATCATACATTCATCTGTAATAATTGTAGATTAGACTAATCATGGTTAAAGTGCAAAATCAAGATAATGCCCTTACAATTTTTTTATATTTTTGCGTTTTTCTATATACAATTGAAAATATAGATTAACCCCCTTATTCATAAATGTTTGTTAACTTAATAAGCCACTAATAATTGTTTGTCCCTTTTGCTCTTATGGACACATTGTTAACATCGAAAGAGACAAACAATTATTAGCGCTTGTTAAATTAACAAACATTTTTGAATAAGGGGGTAAGAAAATACTAGATTAATAGTTACAACTCAATATTAGAGTCCATCTTCTTTTATATAGGAGTAGGAACTTTTTTTGATGCCAATATTACCACACACATTCATTTGTGTGTCTTTTGGCCACTACAGTAACAAATTAATAATTAAGAAGGTTCCCCTCCATACAACAAACTATATTTTGTCCATTTCCTTTCTCCTCATTATAGATCCCCTTTATGGACCCTATGTGTGTGACTCCATTCATTTCACACTAGACTGATTTTTGTTTTATTTTATTACAGTCCATCTCATAACATTATATGAAAACGCGTGCTTTGCAATGTTAAATAAAAGAGGAAACTCTAATTACTTTTTCCTGTCTTTAACCCCATTTGGAATAATTTCAAGTGAATTATTCATGTTCCAATTATGAAGTCAAGGTTACATTCCAATTAAAATGGAGATCATGTGTGTAACAGTCATCTGATATATCTGAGCGGCCAAGGTGGTCATAATCATCTGGACAGGCCTCTATTTTGTTGAGGAATGGAATATAGGTATGCTGCCAAAATCTGTTACTACTCTTAGCAACCTAGTATGTCACTATTGAATCAAAACTGAGACAATACAATACAATAACTCTTTATTGCACATCAAAGACAGATACAAAACAAATAATAAAAGTACAGGTGTAGTGAGAAATTACTTGCCTTCGGAAACGTTCGTAAACACATGCTGTTTCAGGCAGTGTCACCGAGTCTGACTGAAGTAGCATGACAGCTATTACTGTCAGTCTCAGTGAGATAGACTGAAACAGCATGACATTGACGAACGTTTCCGAAGGCAAGTCATTTCTCACTACATCTGTACATGTTTGAAAGACTATAACTATATACTAATAATATGAGCTCTTAGAATAATTTCGATTTGATTTATCTGAGGCAACTTCAAAGTATTTAGGTCAAGACTTTGGCAATTGGCACAGAAGAAAGTAAGGGCAAAGACCGTCTATGGGATAATGTCTGTAGACTGCCTTTCCCTTGTGTCTTATTCCTTTGTTTATATAAGAGACATTGTCAGCCTCTGTAGCCTAGTTGGTAGTGACCCTGCCTATGAAGCTAGAGGTTCCGTGTTCGAATCCCGGCGAGGGCATTATTTGTGTATTTATTTACCACGAATATTTGTTCCTTGGTCATAGCTGTCTATGTATTTAAGTATCTATACGTATCACAAGCTTGAGCTTACCGTGGGACTAGGTTGATTTGTGTAAGATGTCCCAAGATATTTATTTATTCTAGTAGTTTCCTTTAGAGGCCCAAACAAACATAATGTCATCTTTTGAATCACATCTCGAGTGTGCTATGATAATTAGTTAACTGTGTCAATGGTACAGTCACGTCTAATGATATGTATACATTTCGGAACGTATGTCAAGGGCATAAGGATCAAAATGTGTGCGAGTAGCGTGCGTCGTAAAGAGCGGACGTGTATTTGGTTTTAAGCAAATTTATTATAAAACTTTATTTCGCAATCAAGTTAAAATCAAACTTTTGGCTACGTAACTCTAGTGTTTTTAGTGTACAGCAAGTGACCTTACTTACGACATTATTACTCCAAGGTGATCGGGCGCTTATCTAAAACTGGCCGCACGCAGCAACACCTGAACGAAACCGAAACAAGGAAACTATCAGTCGTCCCGTACTTGCACTAGTTGCACTATTTACACTCAGCGGCAGCAACCGGAGGACCACCCAAGATGAGCGTAGTTCACTCGCCGCATAAACAAAACATAAGCGGTAGCGGAAATGGCTCCGCTTCGCAGCCGGACTTGTCAACACTGTTATCGAAAGATGAACTATTTGATGAGTATGTCAATAAAAGAAAAAGAAAACAGCCTGATCCTGATATTGATATTAAAGCCGAGCTGAGAAGTTTTCGCGAAGAAATGAGATTATTGTTTAAGGATTTTGGAGAAAATCAACAAAAAAGCATGTCGGAGATACAAGTAAACTGTGCAGAAATCAAAGAGGACATGAAAAATATAAAAATTACAACTGATACACTAAATAAACAGTGCAAAATTCTTCAAGGTGAGTTACAAAACTTAAAAATTGAAAATTCTGAAATTCAAGAAAAAATTCAAAACTTACAACAAGAAGTAACTTCGTTGAAATCCACTGGATTACCGCACCAGCCGATCGCGACTCAGCAAACATCCGGGACTCCGCTAACCGCTTGTAACGAAGACATCATCCTAGAATCATATGATCGTTATCAACGGCGTCACAACATTTTGGTAGCGGGCATTCCAGAAATATGTGAAAAAAACGCATCAGTTCGTCAAAAACACGACTTAAAGAAAGTTATGGAAACTTTTAAATCCATTTATGAAAACTGTCCGACAGCTATAAAAACACAAAGGCTAGGAAAATACAGCTCCGAAAAAAATCGTTTGATGAAAGTATCTTTTGAATTGACCGAAACCGTTCGCTATTTACTGCGAAACAAATCTAAATTGGACGACACTTATCGATTATATTATGATCAAACTGCGGCTCAGAAAACACACCTACAAAATATAAGGCAAGAAATGCAGCGTCGCATTAGTGCAGGAGAAGTGGATTTGACTATCAAATATATAAAGGGGGTACCGAAAATTATAAAAAATCATCCAAAAAACTTCGAGCATTAAACCGACATGTTAATAACCAGCATTCTATTAAGTATTGTTAGGGTAAAAACACCGCTTCATCACTAATACATAATTTATTAAATGGTTAACAAGGCAATCACACAGTAATTTTAAGATAGAGTAACCGCGACGCGCCATATCCGTGTAACGTCCGTTGACAGCTCGACCGACGCCGTAGTGAAGTGACATGCCGGTACTACCGCTAGTGTTGTACCGGGCTAATTTCCTTACAGTTCGGCCATTCACTGACCAAACCTTCGGCCCGAAGGTCGATTCTTCAGGTCTTCACAGAAGCTCACCGTAGGCCGCTAACTTTCACAGCCCCAGCACCCAAATTGTGTGACTGAAGTCTCATAGGTTCAATACACTGCGAATTGAACAAATGCATTTTAAGCGTAACGCATACACAGGTCTTGAATGCCATGAATCTATAACATGTGCGACGTTCCGTCGTCCACGAACCGATTCGTCGATTTCGTCAGTGTCAAGCGTAACATGGACAGACAGACAAGATATGTTCAAATGACGATGTACCTTTTATCAACTGGGCTTATTATAATTGTGCTAATGTGGAGTGGCAAGAACCAGGTCAACCCCCTTTTTTTTTAAATCTTTAGTATAGTCAGTATACAAATTTTAATACTTTCATTGAGCGATTCCAAGATTAAAGTGATATCATTTACTTGCATGATGTGCAATTAATGAAAACTCTTTTTCTTTTTTTTTTTGACATTGAACTTGTAAATATATCGCCATTATGTATGAGACTATTATGCACTTAGGACAGCGCCATCTAGTAGCATTTTTTAAAGGATTAATGACATTAATAAAATAAATGTAACATCATGAAATCAGTCAAGTGTTCGCTGGCTAATTGCGAATTTGTTTGATTATACACAGTACAGACAGACTTACGAGTAACATGATATCATTGATTTTTGAATAATCACACAATTACTGATGTACACATTCCTCGAATGATGAATGTTATAATGCCAATAAAGTAATGGAACAAGCTCACAGTTGTATCCGGCGACGTAGAGCGCCTTGGGATGACTGCTTGTGTCCGTACTAGTCACCGATGACTCGCGCAGAAGCGCGTACATAGCCGCTCCCGCGCCTGGGTTACGGCGAAGTCTGCCAGTGCGGTGAATTCGTCAACTGACGCGTTCCGGCAGCAATGCGTAAGACCCGCTGCGTGCACCTTACATATACTCAGCTAGACAAACAGACGCCCGTTTCCAGGCTTGCCCTGCTAAGGAATGAGGTTAAAACAACACGATATAAGGTCATAAAACATATGAATTGACTGCCAGATCGCAATGGAACCAGTATTTGATATAGACCGCCTCTCGGCGCCAGCCCAAATGTTTTATCCAGGACCGCCACTGAGGCGCCAGCCCACATGTATTATCCAGGACCGCCACTGGGGCGCCAGCCCACATGTATTATCCAGGACCGCCACTGGGGCGCCAGTCCACATGTATTATCCAGGACCGCCACTGGGGCGCCAGTCCACATGTATTATCCAGGACCGCCACTGGGGCGCCAGTCCACATGTATTATCCAGGACCGCCACTGGGGCGCCAGTCCACATGTATTATCCAGGGCCGCCACTGGGGCGCCAGTCCACATGTATTATCCAGGACCGCCACTGGGGCGCCAGTCCACATGTATTATCCAGGACCGCCACTAAGGCGTCAGTCCACATGTATTATCCAGGACCGCCACTAAGGCGTCAGTCCACATGTATTATCCAGGACCGCCACTAAGGCGTCAGTCCACATGTATTATCCAGGACCGCCATGGAGGCGCCAGCCCACATGGATTATCTAGGACCGCCATGGAGGCGCCAGCCCACATGTATTATCTAGGACCGCCATGGAGGCGCCAGTCCAAACGTATTATCTAGGACCGCCATGGAGGCGCCAGCCCAAATGTATTATCTAGGACCGCCATGGAGGCGCCAGCCCAAATGTATTATCTAGGACCGCCATGGAGGCGCCAGTCCAAATGTATTATCTAGGACCGCCAAGGAGGCGCCAGCCCAAACGTATTATCTAGGACCGCCATGGAGGCGCCAGCCCAAACGTATTATCTAGGACCGCCATGGAGGCGCCAGTCCAAATGTATTATCTAGGACCGCCATGGAGGCGCCAGCCCAAATGTATTATCTAGGACCGCCATGGAGGCGCCAGTCTAAATGTATTATCTAGGACCGCCAAGGAGGCGCCAGCCCAAACGTATTATCTAGGACCGCCATGGAGGCGCCAGCCCAAACGTATTATCTAGGACCGCCATGGAGGCGCCAGCCCAAATGTATTATCTAGGACCGCCATGGAGGCGCCAGCCCAGATGTTTTATATGACTAAAGAATCAGATCACAATTAATAGTTAAGTAACAATAGTTGGCAACAAAATATAAACGAGATCTCATACACCGTAACACCACCAAGTTCTTAATCGAGGAGTAACCTTACGGGCAATTACAATGTCATTTGATTTCACAGGCAGCCTAGGTCTCAACCAAGGAGCAAGTGAATAACTAGAATTGAGATCTTATTTGAATGATAGCAAGACTCTTTCGTAATAATATCAACGGATAACATAACTCCGAACTCATACACCACCTAGCACTTAAGTTAGGAGCAAATAATCAACTGCCATAACGACAATGTTAAAGTAACTCATAAGTTTAGATGTCTCCCTTCCGATTTATGGAGAAATAGCAGGTGTCAATAATGTAATAATGAGCCATTCAGAAAACGATAAAAGACACACTTTTAAATTTATAATAGTGGGCAACATCAGCACCAAACTATAAATTAGGATGGACGTGTTTCATTAACTCAGGTACCAATCTGAGTATTTGTGAACATATTCCTTTTATAGTGAACACTGTAATATGTCATATCATCAGCCTATCCCAGTCCACTATGATGACACTGCTGCCCAGCATGAATCTACTATCATGAATGGTCATATAACGCTGTATAACCAAAGCATTTTTCATTAGACAAAATTCATCAAACCTGCAAAAGATTGAGTCATTATCATTAAACCACAAGGCAAGAATCACCTCTTCCAATTAACTCAGTTCTTAATCTGAGAATTCTTGAACATCATCATTTCATAGTGAACATTGTACACTAAGAGCATTCATATAGGTACATGCTGGATTCAATAATTAAACCTGTGAAAATAATTCTCTGCATGTCATCATATCATCGTAGTGTACTTTATAAGAAACAGGATTTGCTATGTAAACCACAACATTTCAGTAACTATATTCTGTAAGAGACACAAGTTCATAAAATGGTATATAACAATAACACCAGTCCATAAGTCCCATGATAATAATCATATGGAACTTGGCTGTTCACTTCCAAGCAGCTCCATAAAAGGTAAGCACATTGCAAAAATTCCTTAAATATGTTTTGTTGATTCAATAGATATAAATTTAAATAGTATTACCATTTATCAAGGTTTGCCACATTGAGGGTTCGTATTATTGAGGTTCCCATGTATTTAAAGAAACTATATGTACTGCACAAATGTATCATACCCAACACAGCATCTCTGTAACTGGACAAATTATAAAGCACTGAACACATTTATTGTGTGCAATTGTCATATACATAAATGTATTGTTCATGATGCGTCTTGCATAATTGTAATACATATCAGTTATACCTTGAGGGTGAAATGAATATTAAATTGTTAAATAATGAAGTGGCCTCAACTGAACTTCTCATGTAACTGGCAACTTTAATCATTATGATGATGATGAATAACAGTGAATAGGTTAGAATCATTAAACATTTTAAATAAGCAATTTACCTTGTAGGTTATGCATTCTTCCAACAGATCATTTTTCAACTTCCAATGAGAAACAAAAACACCATAAGTCAATATGCCAACTGCACTTACCCAAATCTTAGATAAGTAAATATTATTGATATCATTTTATCCATTTCATTGTAAGTGATGTAGCAGTATAATACCTCAGACACTTCTGTGAAAGACTTGAAAGTTCAAGATAATCTAAGTTTATTTAAGTAGCTGTTCGAAAACATGCATCTGAAATATAAGGTTAAAACCAGATAGCGGATGACTTGATGAGCCAAGAAGGCATGTCACTGTTGTACCGTTGCATGACAATGTCTAACCAAAGTATTCATTGCATCAATCTCTGTATAACAAAGCTGATAATGGTGATGACTTTGTAGTAGGTATACTAAACATTTGCATTAGATGCCTGAATCAGGCATTCATATTTCACGCCTTACATTAAGTCCTACTTGTAATAGGTACTTGTATGTTTAAAATCCAAATAAGTATTTTCCCATACTAGAAACAACAATTAATAGGAATTCAATGTCTTATATGTGAACGA
The DNA here is from genome assembly GCA_025490895.1 of Thaumatotibia leucotreta. NCBI lineage: Eukaryota > Metazoa > Arthropoda > Insecta > Lepidoptera > Tortricidae > Thaumatotibia > Thaumatotibia leucotreta. Next base: position 10,517 of record JALPQI010018267.1, read on the forward strand.
GTGTACTTATTGCAAAATGGTAGAATTTCATAATAAAAGAGTTATTACCATTTTGTTGACTTCAATGTTAATATTGCATGTAGGTGTAGTGGGAAGCTATACACCATATTGACAAATTAATGAGTTCTTAAGGTGAAGACCTATTTTTGTAGTAGACTGTACACAAATAGAATGCACAGTTCATAACCTGTACTGACTAATATATGGTCACATATTAAGAATAACAAGCATAGCATGTTTATGCTTATTTCATATCATTAGGTATGAAGTATTATGATAATTACTAAAAAGATGAGAGAGAGTATGATCATTTCATCAAATTCTTGTGAATGAACATGGCATAGGTTGTAACAAATTATGAATGTTGTTCACTTTGTACATTCCACAAAGATGTAGAAGATGATACCATGTTACTAAAATATCTTCTAAGTTATTTAAGTATCACAGACTATAGTTGGCCTGTTCCTAATTGAACGGCTTGGCTTTCATAGTATTCCACATTCATAGGTAAATAATAATTGAAATGTACCTAAGATAAAACTCACAAACCAAATCAATGCAATACACTTGTCCATACATACTGAACAGTACAATTAGTATGAAACTGTCAAAATTATTCTATACAGTTTCCACTCTTTCTCTTCATGTAAACAAGGAACTTATTCAGGAGAAATGGTGACCAATCTGTCAATATGATACTAAACTTGACATATATTAAAATAAGTTAAGACTCACCGTTAGATGTACACTTTTTTTTTTTATTCGGCTCTTACCTTGGGACTTCAATTAATTAAATCCAACTAAATAATGGGATTACTAAGTTCCAACATTTATGCATCATACAACAATCCACCTGTTATTCCATGGTACATTGCTTTGATTGTGTTATGCCTTATGCAGCACTGTTGCAGCTCTGGGTATACTATGGTATACTAGTACCATTAACTTGTAGTTTGTTCTTGGTCCACATAAATGTAATATTTAGTGCTTACTATAAATCTGAAAACATATCAAAACACACACCACACAACCGAGGCACCCTTTTAAGATTATCTTCAACCTGTGCATCGCGCACCGGTTTTTTTTTATATTTCTTATCTGCCTCTTTGTAACAAGCTTACCGTGCGTAATATTTAGGAACTCTGTTAAGAGATGAATTCACATTAGCCACAGACCTACCACGATAAGTTACCATGACGACGAAGTTACCGGTTACCTTTACGCGAAGTACTTTGTATGATTGCGTCGTTTATTATTAATACTATAGCAATAATGCATTTAGTAGAATTGGTGCATTCACTCATTAGAATCAGGTGAATCCAAGTATTTCAATCACAACAATGGGACTCCGATACCAGCGGAATAGATTGTACCCATTTTGGACAATTCAACTTTAGTAGGCGTATGATAATATCTCACTTCTGAAGCTGTTAGGGTAAAAACACCGCTTCATCACTAATACATAATTTATTAAATGGTTAACAAGGCAATCACACAGTAATTTTAAGATAGAGTAACCGCGACGCGCCATATCCGTGTAACGTCCGTTGACAGCTCGACCGACGCCGTAGTGAAGTGACATGCCGGTACTACCGCTAGTGTTGTACCGGGCTAATTTCCTTACAGTATAGTTATAAAGATATATTCCTGCAAAAATCATCCTTAAAATTTTTTTACGCTAATGTTCGTAGCATACGACGACCTGGCAAATTTGACGAATTAAAATGCATACTCCAATCAATGAGCACCACCGTTCATTTAATAATCTTAACAGAAACTTGGATACGATCGGATTCTGAAGCAAATTTTTTTACCCTACCTAACTATGATCATGCATATAATTATAGATCAGATAAATATGGCGGGGGTGTATCAATTTATATTCACAAAAGTTTAAAATATAATAAATGCGAAGAGCTATACCACAATGGAATTCACTACTTATGGATTTATCTCCAACAATTTGGCCTTTATATTGGGGCTATGTACAAACCGGATAAAAAATTCACCGAAACTTTCTTAGACCACCTTTCACTTCAACTAGATGGTAAGAAAAATGGCATAATATTTGGCGACTTTAATATCGATCTATTAACACAAAACAACGACACCGCTAACTATAAAACAGCTCTAAAAGAGGCTGGATACACAATATTAAATAAAATTGACTTGGATTACTGTACGCGTGAAACATGTACAAAAAAGACGATTATAGACCACGTTAGTAGTAGTTTAAATGAAGACCGATGCCACCTCACACTCATTGATGCTCCTTTATCTGACCACAAACAGCTAACGCTAGAACTCTTTAAGCGAACGCAGTCACCTAAGCAGCGATATCAGTACAAAGCTATAGATTATGAAGGGCTATATCACAGTATACAAAATTCAAATATTAGGACAACGGAGAATAATTCGTATAGCAGTTTGGAATATTTGATTAAACAGCATATATCACAGAACAGGGTAATAAAAACAAAAGTTTCTAATCTGCCTAGAGAAGAGTGGATTAATAAAGACATAATTGATGGAATAACGAAAAGAAATGTTTTATGGAAGGAACAGAAAAAAGACATAAGCAAGAAGGACCAATTTATTGATATAAGAAATAATGTTCGTGCATTGATCAAACACACTAAAGAAACCTATTACCTGGAAGCTTTCAGAAGTTGTGAAGGAGACTCTAAAAAAATGTGGGATTTGATCAATGCACTATCTAAAAATAAATCGAGAGACATCTGTGCTCCACCGAAACTTACATTTAATACTCTAACAGTAGAAGACGGTCAACAGATCTGCGAAATCTTTAATGAATTCTTCTCATCTATCGGCACAAATTTATGTAATCAAATAGCAAAAGTACACGACGATGTCACAAAATACACATACACATATATACACAATAAACCTACTTCTGAAATAAATACACTAAGATTATGTTCCATTGATGAAATACATTCTATTATTAAGGGTCTGAATCCTAACACTAGCACCGGAGTCGACGAAATAAGCACTAAATCAATAAAATGTATTGCTAAACTTATAGTAGAAAACCTCACTAACTCAATAAATAACAATATTACAGCGGGAGATTTTCCTGACAGTCTTAAAGTTGCGAGAGTGACACCTATTTTTAAATCTGGTAATAAATCAAACCCGGAAAATTATAGGCCTATTTCGGTGTTACCTGTGATATCCAAGATCTACGAGAAAGTGCTGTTTACTCGTCTCGATGAACATCTGACTAATATTAACTATTTAACACCCCAGCAATATGGTTTCAGAAATAAGTCAAACACTCTATCCGCAACTATGGATCTGGTTACAAAAATAAAAGTAAACATAGATGATAAAAAATTTAGTTTGGGCGTTTTCATAGACCTAAAAAAAGCGTTCGATACAGTAAGCCACGAACTTCTATTACAGAAACTATGGAATCTTGGTATCACAGGTACTGCATACAAAATATTTGAATCTTACCTTACAAAAAGACAGCAACAGGTTAAGATAGGCACCAATAGTAGTAGCCGAAAATTAGTATCATGTGGAATCCCTCAAGGATCCATTTTGGGTCCTTTGCTTTTTTCTATATATGTGAACAATATTACTAATATTGGACTAACAGGACACATTACTTTATATGCGGATGACACTTGTTTATTTTATTTTGGTCCTAACCTAAATGATCTTGTTCTTCAAGCACAAAATGACCTTAATCTTTTTGATCATTGGTATCAATGTAATCTCCTAACTATCAACATTAAAAAGACGGCATATATGATATTTAGCGCTAAAAATAAAATCATCCCCCCACACACTTATCTTACTATTAATGGCCAACCTATAAATATTTCCCATCATGAAAGGTATCTTGGATTGCATTTAGATGACAAGCTAACCTGGAAGGATCATATAAATCACGTACGATCTAAGGTATCATCAGTAACCGGAATACTGCGTAGAATCAAAACTTGCATCCCGCACAAAGCCCGTTTAACAATATATAATTCGCTAGTTAAATCACACTTAGACTACTTAATCGAGTTGTGGGGTAGCGCTGCCAAAACTAATCTACAGAAATTACAAAGATCTCAAAACAAGTCTCTTAAAGCATTGTTTAAATATGATAACAAAATGAACACTCGACAACTATATGAAAAATTACAACTATTTAATTTAAGACAACTATATACCTACTCGACATGCATTTTTGTAAAAAAGATCCTAACAAGCAAAATACACTCAGACATACATTTTAAACAACGAAAATTCAAACACTGTTTAAGAAACACCTACAAGTTAATACTTCGAAAGAATAGAACGGGTTATGGAAAAAGCAGCGTAATGTATGATGGAGCACGGATGTACAATGAATTACCAAATGATGTAAAGGATTGTGAGTCTCTTAGTGCATTTAAAACCAAATTGAAGTTACACATACTTACTAGTAATATATTTTAATTATAAGCCTTTAGCGATCATGCTACATATGTTTAATTTTAAGAAAACCTAATATTTAAGCTCATTTAAGTGAACTGTATTGTTTTTATGAGTAATAATAAAGAATCTCTAATCTCAAAATCGTATACATATTATTAGAGCCCACCGTACAAGTAATCTTTAGCCCCATTTTGTATAATGTATTCTCATCAAGTTAATTATTTGCATATTACGACGCCTGATGTGGCACTCAAAGAGTGTGAACTGCATTTAATCACAGATCATTTATATGTAGACTAGCTTGTGCCCGCGACGCTGTCTGCACTTATTTTCGCGATGATTTCCATACCAAATTTCAACAAAATCGGTCCAGCGGTTTTAATGTGAAGAGTTAACAGACCGACAGACTTACTTTTTATAAATAGAGTCTTTCGTATTTATAAATATAACATGGATGTTATGTAATAAGCAATGCTCTGCGGGGGTGAGCTGTTTTCATACTAAATGTCACGTGATACAAAACACGTATTGAAAACGGCTTACCCCCGCCGAGCATTGGTAATAAGTTACTTATTTACCCTGGGCTTTTTCCGCAACTCAACATCCATTTTAGGGTGCGGCTCCACTGATGCGGAGCGGAGCGGAACTGTGGGAGTCTGTCGAATTCGAATTTGAAGAATGTAATTGGTCAATTTTGCACAGCACCGCTCCGCTCTGCGTCAGTGGAGTTACGGTTTCGTTCCGTAGTAAACAAGGAACCTTTATAGTTGCCATTTCCGTCAGTCCGTCTGTCTGTCCGCAGCATAGCTCAGTGGCTGCAATATTAGAATTCTGCAATCTCTACACTGAGCGTGGCCCGACATGCTCTTGTCCGGTTTTTTTAATTATAGCAACGTAGCCCTATTTCAATCCAGCTGCTCCACGAAACCTAGCATTCGTTTTAGGTTGCTAATTGTCTCCTTTAGTGTGAATGGAGGCCTCAATACTTACTCCTTTATACTTCTACCTGTTTACATTCTAGTAGACTCAAGCGTCTCTGAAGGACAAAATTCGAAACGAAGTGATCCGCCAGAGAACCAAGGTGACCGACTTAGCTCTGAAAGTTAGTAGGTTGAAGTGGCAATGGGCTGGCCTCATATGTCGCAGGATAACCGCTGGAGCAAGCGTGTTCTGGAGTGGAGACCGCGTCTTGGTAAACGTAGCGTGGGACGCCCTCCGGCTAGATGGCGGGATGATTTGCATAAGGGGGCTGGCGGAAACTGGATGCATAAAGCAGCAGACCGAGCTCTGTGGCGTACCTCGGGTAGGCCTATGTCCAGCAGTGGACTGCAACGGGCTGATGATGATGATGATGAGACTCAAGTGCGGATCCAAGATTTCCTTTAGGGGGAGACATTTTCTTTCCAAGTACTCATCCGAGTTTCTTTTTTTCCTTGTTAAAAACAACAACTTGGCACACCAAGGTCTTATGTCAGAGGGGGAGGGCAGAGCCCTTGGATCTGCGCCTGAGTAGACTGTTTTGTTGTATGTAGGTACGTACGTAATAAATACTAGTTAAGTGTACTAAAACCCTTATTTCTTCCTCACCATTCTGGTAAATTACTGTAATTATTCCATGCCATGGACATTTATTTATTTATTTGACTATAAAAAACAATACAGCATTACAGCTAGTCAGCCAATGCGCTGTAGAGCTAAACTAAGATTAAAGAATGAAAAAACAGAACACACAAAAGAAACTAGAAATAGGTTTCGCAAAATTGCAGCAGTGGGGCATGCAATTTTGAGAAATTTTCAGCGAACAGGTCGCAGTCAGGTGCGAAGAGTAGAAAATTGTTAATTTACGCGCGTGCGCGGAATATAGGCGAGAACTGGTGGGACACTGTACGAGCAACGTCCTCGGCAACGACATATACTGTATCGAATAGAAAGAAAAAATTTGAAACACTTGTCGCCCCAACTAATCCATAATTCTGTTGCCTTAGGACCTCGCTGGGCGTCATGGAACCTGGGTATTTTCCTGTGCATCCGCTGCGCCGGGATCCACCGTAACCTGGGCGTCCACATCTCCAAGGTCAAGAGCGTTAACCTGGACTCTTGGACGCCGGAGCAAGTGGTACGTATCATTTTAACAAGGAGCGGAATCCTTCATAGCAAAAATCAAACTGTCAAAGGGATTGAACGAAGTATTTTATCGACTATCGATAAACAAAATTATACTCAATGAAAAATGGCTTTTAGATGTACAGCGTGCTTTTCTTCATATGCTATAACTTTAGGGGAAGCTTATTTAGGTCAAATATAATTAATTTATCTAAGAAACTAGTGTTTTAACTCTTACTGTTATTGAGTTATTGAAAAAATTAGTTTAATGACTGAACAAGTGTATTGCAACCTTTATTACATTCTAATGTTACTTATTTTGACATGTGCCGTCAGTCACCTGAGATTAACTTTTATTTTATTCTTAAGGTTCTCTCACACTTACCATTTCATTTATTATGTATGAATACAAAAAAAATATTTATTATCGAATTTTCCAAAAGCCGTTATACCAGACAACTTCTATTAATGGCCCAAGTAACCTGTCTAATTGAATGAAAATCGAAACGAACACCCTGTATACGAGTGTAGTGGCGACCAGACATAATTACTAATGTTGTTTTTTTAAAAAAAGACTGTCCATTAATTACGTTTTGAATAACACGTATAATAATTGGTTTAACTAACCATAAACCATATTTAAAAAATGTATATTCCATCTTTGGTTAACTTTCCATACTTTGTCCCTTATTAAAATCATTTAAATTACAATGGCATAGAATAATTTTATTCCTAATAATCTGCCGCCACTGTATAATACGTATGCCTAAAAGTCTGATTACGATAGATAAAAGTTAGCGACGAACCGTCAAGTGTCAATTACTTATCGATAGTCGATAAAACACCTCGGTCAATCCCTCTGACAGTTTAGTTTTTGCTATGAAGAATTCCGCTCCTTGCATATTAATCCAACAGAGTCCAGAGAGCCTAAGTGTGACGGCACATTTATCAGCATGCGTACGCATTTCGTCTATAGAAAATGTCAGTTTAGTATGGGACCGCGTCCAGCTTTCCGCACGCGTACGTATGCTTACACGTTTTATACTAAACGGCCAATTTTATTAGACAAAATGCGTACGCATGCTCCGCATGATATACGTGTCTTCACCCTAACTATGCATATACACCGTGTTTTTATTGATTTCCGTTAAATTAAAGGGAAGGTTATTTAGGTCAATAAATATCAATTTCTCTAAGAAACTAGTAACTTAACTCTTACTGTTATTGAGTTATTAAAAAAATAAGTTTAATGACTGAACAAGTGTATTGCAACCTTTATTACATCCTAATGAAACTTATTTTGACATGTGCCGTCAGTCACCTGAGATCTTATTCTTAAGGTTCTCTCACACTTGCCATCTCAATTATTATGTATGAAAACGAAAAAAAAAAATTTTTATGAAATAAACAAAAGCCGATATACCAAGAAACTTCTATTAATGTACCAAGTAACTTGTCCAATTTAACGGAAATCAATAAAAACACGGTGTATGTTTTGTAATCGAACCCTATAGCGAATCAGGCGCGGATCCAAGGGAGGGGCACAACTTACGTGAGATTGACATTTAAATGAAAAATTATCTCGACTTATCGCCAGTGATCGGAACAATGGGTGCAAAACTTTAAAGATTGACATATGAAGGGTCCACGGAAAGAACATGTCCAGCGCCTAAAAAAATCAGGGCAAAATTCACACCTTATTCTTTTAACAGAATAAGGTGTGAATTTGCCCTGATTTTTTTAGGCGCTGGACATGTTTTTTCCGTGGACCCTTCATATAGGAACAATTCAGCCAAGAAAAATACGAATATTATTGAAAAAATTGTATCCAATTTGATTGTATACCTCGAAATCCTGAACTTATAAAGTTTGGGTGTGTAGATATGCATATTTAATGGATGTATAATGTATATAAAAAAAAAAAATGAAAATAATTTATTGGTTTTTTAACAAGTGGTAAATACATTGAAGGTTGGAACCTCCTTTTAAGCAAACATATGCTTGTGATAGGAGAATTCCGCTCTCCCATTCGTACAGTAGAGGGTTTATAAACCAACATTACATAGTGTACTTTAGGGTTGCAGTTACAGAAATGAACTGAATTTTTTTTTCAGTGTGTTTTGAGGTAAAAGAAACCGATTTAGGGGGTATGCGTTATTAATTTCTAAAATTCGTAAAATAGGGGACACCCTAGTGTACTTATTAGAAGAAAAGTTACAATTTCATCAAGTTATAAATTAAGATATAAATTAAAACAAAACTTAAAATTAAAATTACATTACATTAAAACCTAATTTATAATTTAAAAACTTACAATTAAGTGTACAAACATTTTTAAATACCTCATCATTATTAGGCTTAGGACTTTTCATAGCATATCGTGGTTCTAAAATCCTTGGAGCCGCCATGTGTAAAATTTTCGAAGTCAAAGTCAAAGTATATTGTAATATTAAAATATAATAAATATAATGATTTATACCTACTGTCACATCGTTACTGAGTTAATTTTAATCGAACGTAATTAATATTAAAAATCGAACTTGATTTCATAAAAAGTGCACACGAAATTAGTTATATCAGAAACCATAAAAAAACTAGACAATTAGGTTCAAGACAAACTTGAAAAAGTCTTAGATCGGAAATAGCGATGAAAATGGCGAAAGTATCATGTTGTT
>JALPQI010018268.1:0-29428 GCA_025490895.1 Thaumatotibia leucotreta
TTTATTGTGTTTGTTGGAACATATTTCGGACATAGACTTTGTAACATTTCTCCTACCTCAGAGGATTTGGGTTATTGCTTATCATAATGTTGTCCAATTTACCACTAGATGATCATGCTATTATCAATATTTTATTATATTAATTTCTATTTTTGTGTGTGTGTGCAGGTTAACCTTTGGCGTCAGGTTTTTGTACCGTCATGTTTTCCTGACTTAGGTATTTGGCCCTAGCAATCATGACGGTGTATCTCATGAAGTCCTAACCAGACCAAATGAGATACAGAGCTTGTAGAGTCCTTAGATTTAATTGTAAAACTAATAAGAAATTTTAAATTAATAAATATTTTCTTTTTCCTCTCTATACCTTGTTTATTTTATACTTTTCCCTAAACTTTAGATTTCCCTATTACAGAGCTTTATTGGAGCTTCATAGTTTTCACATTTTCAGTAATGAAGCTTTTAGCCCATGTTGGATGTTACAATTAGTTGTGACCTTGACCAGGATCTGATTTATTTATTATTTTGCCTATTTAGGCACAATTTGATGTTCGTGAAATGGTCTGAGGTTTGAAAGTGAGGAATGTTCATTGTCTGTACTTGTTCCAACAACCACACATGCAGTCATCTATTAAAAGTTATCTAATTTGTGTATTCTTTAATATTTTAGTAAAATAAAGATAAGTTTAATAAGAATTGTTGCAGGTATTCATACAACAAGTATTTATTTCTGTTGGTAAGTTTTATTTTACATTTTTATGATTGTAATATGTTGAAAAACTAACTGTGTGGGTAAAATTCACGTTTCTAATCGTATTATATCCATTAAGTTCTGTTTTGCATTATGCAAACTACTAATAATTATTATATTTTATGACTTTTATGACATGTCCCATTTAAATGTAATGTTTGTTTTTCGTTCCCTGTCTCGCGTGTGTATATAAAATTGTAGACGTCATTAGATTGCTTCAATCTGGCTTCAAATTCGTGTCTATCTTTCATTTCGATTTTACAAATATTTCGATCATTTAATTACACTTTACCAGTAAATTATTGTATTTTGTTCTGTTAGGGGTATCTAGGTTACCTTGGCTAGCGTTCTTATAATTTTCTTGTGACAACTGTCTTATTTGCCCCATTTAGGTTATTTTCAGAATTAAGTTTTCAGTTTTATGACTTTCCTTAATTTCGATCTGCCTTTTATTTCGTATTATTACAGTAATTATCCATTTACTTTAAAATATTTTATTTTGAATTATGTTCTACGCTGATTTATAGGCACATACCATTAATGGGATACCTGTGTAATTCATGTTGTTCAGATTTTAAATTTATGTGGAAGTATATGAAATTATTAACTTTTAAAGAATTACTTCAGACAATATTTTAAGTGCTTTCTAATACATAAACTTGATTGATAACATATTTTATTGATTTATTTTGGAAAGCCAGATTTAATTTATTACTAAAATTGATACCGATGTCCATGGGTTTCAAATATGATAAGGATATTACATAATTTGAAGTTTAATACTTAACAGATTTTTTAAATAAAGGTACAAATTTTCATATTTTTCATGAATTAGTTATATAGTTTAATCCTTTCGAGAAATTTCAATCCATCCTTTAATGTAATGTATGCTATAAATGTCTTTGTCTTGTGGGCGTGTTTCATAGCCACAAACTTATTTCCACTCTTTAGGCTTGCTTTGGAAACTCCTAAGTGAATATGAATCTTTAATTTCATCAAAGAAAAAAAAAATCGACACAATTCTTGTTATATTGGGCTGTTAGTGATGTTTTATTTTGTTTTCAAAAAAATGTTGTTCTCTTTTTTGAGTTTATTCCTTTTGTTTGATTTCAGGTTGAAAGTAAATTTATTGTTTCCTTTTATAAGAATGAGCAGTTACTATTTATTATTGACTTAACATTTATATTATACCAAGTTGAGTTAAATAGTCAAAACTCAATTGTAGAATAAATTGTATTCCTTGGTGTATAGGTACATGATTTAGACAAAATTTGCAAATATTCGTTTAATTAAAGAAGCGAATTTGTAATGTCGGTAGTCTTCTATTTCGAAGCATCGTTGGTTCCGTAGAATTTTGATTTGTACACTTGATAATTTACTTTTCTTATGTTGATATTTACTTTTCCAATTTGTTTTGAGCTTCTGGTAAACTTTTAGATTTTTAAATAATTCATTCAAAGAGTTCTACAAGCCTTATTTTCATATTCAGAGTAACAGGATCCTGCCTGATAACTTACTATACATTGCAGCGGGTTATATTATTAATTTAAATTGTCTATGTAGTTACTATTTAGCAATTTCAGATTTGATGGTTGAAATTGGTGTTATTTAAACAACCACTATATTAACCGATTAAATTTAATTCTTATTACATGGATTTACTTATGTAGCGAAAGCTTATTCATTTTGACTTCAGGTTATAGATATTTATTCCCAGAAATTTAATTTATGTGTCACTTAGGAATAAGTAAAGTATTTAAAATTAACATAAATAATGGAGTGAGAATGAAATTCTAGTACAAAATTATTTTAAATAAATATGCATCGTTATAGGGTTCATTGTATCTTTGCATTGGCGTTGGGGGTAATTTAATATTTACTTATCAAATAGTCAAGTTAAACTAAAATAATATATTTTGTCTTTGAAATTATGAAATAAGAGTTTAGTGACTATAACTGGCTCCTCTTAATGATTTATTTGTTGTTTCTGTAGTGGTCTACCAGGGTGGCTTTTATACACCTGTGTAATATTTAAATATCGTGAGTTACATGTTCAAAAATTTAGCGGTTGAAATTGTCACTCTTGTGCCGTTTAATATGTTTGAGTAGGGTATTGTTGAATAATTTCCCTGAATAGGTTCCCTGATAACCATGTGTTATGATTACATATTGCTTTTAGTAGGAATGGGTCTCTAATTGATTCATTGAATGAGTGCCAATACTATAAATATTCACAATTAGTTTTGCGTTTGTAGGAAGCATTACTGTCTTATTTAAGTTAAATTGATAGATAATTATCAACTTTCATGTTCTTTAAGGGTTAATTTTACATTGGAATCATGATTAATCTATTGAATTTTGATGTTTGATGCTACATATTTGTTTCAACTTACACGTAGTCCTATTTTTTATTAATTCCAATAAAGGTTGATTGGGTATATTTATCTTTAAATTCATACTGCATCTAGTTAGGCCCATTATTAGATTATACAGATAAGTAATTATAAATTTAATTTGAATCACGAACTTCTTTGCACATTTTAGTTTTATTACTTTACCCTTCATTTGCTTTTAATTTAGATTTTTTCATTCTACAGTTTTATACTTAGGTATATAAATGGTTAGTCTAAACTCTTAACAGGTAATGATATGAGCAAATTGAGTCATTTCGATTAATTCATTCCCTTCGTTGTTATGACATGATCCAAAATGCTTTTACAGTAGGGATTTCGTGTGGTTTGTATGTATTGTTTATAAACATTGTTTTATCAGTTTCCTGAGCATTTATTACATGGAAATTCTTTTTCCGCCAGCTTACATTAAAGCTGTCAAAGGTGGACGTCGGGTTACTCTGAGACAGTTGACCTCCAAGGTTTTTTAAGAGATAAAATCTACATATTTAATTGTTTGATTCCATTTCCATCCATCCATTTTAGTTTGTCGAGTTCTCGTTGTGTTGGTTGTAGATAAGTCACTGTAGTTTTGAGAACACAATCAGGATTCATTATTATGGTACATTAATAGTTCTTGTTGCTGTTATTTCGGAACATCAATTGATGTGTTTTATAGTTTCTAACGTTCCTAATTGTAGTTATTTACGCGGTTATTTAATATTTGTTTAATGACAAGGAGTTTGATCATAAATATAAAATGTTAGTGTGTTGAAACCAGCCATATTCTGCAAGAAGTAATAGGTACGTTACTTTGCCCAGTTCTTTTTGTTTTCGAAACCGTCCATTTAGGTGGATTCGCAAGTTGCATTCAGTATGATAATAGTAACTTGATTAATAAAATAACGTAGTTTTATTTTTGTCTTGACTTCATAAAATTAAAGATAATATCATATAAACGTCTTTTATATTCTCTTCTTTTACAAGTTATTTGTGATTCAGGATAATCGAGGCTCGATTTATTTAAAGTTATTTCAAAGAGTGGTTTCGTTACTTTCTTGTCATGATCTAAGTGCTCTAATTATCTATTCTTGATGTCTATTCTATTGTTAGTATTATTACTCCGGTAAACTCCGTAAATATACTAAGGGCGATTGTAACGTATCGACATCAATTGAAGATAATTCTTTGCTTTCATTCTTTTTGTAGGCGTTCGATTTAAAATATCATGACGTCGCCGCGTACCACGTGACCTACAATTGTACGTCAGTGTTTTCATTCAGGATACTATGGAATTAAACAGAGCGGGTAGAATTTCAACCAATCAGATTCGAGCTAGTTTGTTGTTAGCCAATGGTAAAAGATGTTCAGTATGAGGTGATTCAAAGACGTCGAATGAACGAACAATTGAGGGATTGAGAATGAGAGTTGAGAGAATCTGACTTAAGGGAGTGTAACAGGTATTCGAGGCTTTTCGTCGGCAGAGCGTCGAGTCGTAAGGAAGTCAGTGAGTTTAGTTCGTAAGGCATATCGTGTCTAGAATTGTTCACAGATATAGCAGGCAGGCTTTACGGCAGCGGAGGCATAGGGCGAGTAACACCATTCCTGGGCGTGATTCGAAGATAGAAATGCAGTACCACCCGGCATTTGGGCGCACAAAGGATGCACCACATGGATATGGTACGTCGCCTCTGGCATACTTTAAATTTATAGGAATCGCTTTGTGAATTGTAGAATAATAGGTGCATCGAATCATACGGGATTCCAGCAATATGTTAGAAAGTGGGTAGATTCAGATTCTGTCGAAAATTAAATGGATACGTTGTTCTTTGCAGATGGGCGTGCCCGAATATCTAGTTTCTATTATGCGTGTTCAATTGTGCTAATCGTGTTTATTCATAGTCTAAATATTGAATAGTTATTATTCCGACATACTTTCGACAATGCTAGAATTACTAAGTGGTAACGAATCGTACTGGTTGATTAGTGACTACTATAAGTTTACGGCAAACCGACACAGGGGCGAACGTAAGTTATTTAAGCTTAATTTAATGAATTAGTTTTAGCTTGTAGTTGGGGTCCGGCTTGTGTGGGGGTGTCTGGATACAGGGCCCGTGTCTGGATGGTTTTCATGCAGATTGGATCTTAAATTGCAATCTATGACAGGAATATAATGATAAATCATTGCTTGTGGTCGTGCGTGTGTCCGGTTGATTTAAATTACTTAACTTGCTTTATGATGTTCAGCGTAACGGCAATACGAAGATAATCGAGTGACATTTTAATAACGTAACATGTTTATCTAAATATTTTCTGTATTAATTATTAGGTTGCCGTATTCTTTGGTCGACAGTAGTAGACCAGTGGAGCGCGCAGCATTGGTTCATGTAGGTTGTATAGATGCGCCACGTGTTAACACGTTCAATGCGGTAGGGGTCTTTCGACCTCTTACAAGGTGTGGTTAGTTACGAGTTAAGCCTATTGCATCAGTGTTCAAATATGATACTTACAAAGTGAATAATTAAATAAACTGTTTTATAATGGTGTTTTATAAATACTTTGATTCGTTAATATTTGATTATTAGATATAGTGTTTCCCTTAAATTTGGTTAGAATTCAGTGCCATTCTACTCCGCTGTGAGCTTGTGGTATTATTTTAGCACACTATTATATTTAATACGTTCACTGCGGTTGGGGGTTGGGGGACTTTCGATCCCTTACAAAGTATGGTTAGTTGTGAGCTAAGGTAATTGCCGCAGCGAAGATGTTAGGATGGCTGCTTTCCGTATTAGATTATAGCTCTCATCATATTGTACAGTGTATAAATGTTGGTAGGTAACTAAATAAATATTTCTCATTTCCGGTTCATGTCCATCGGCGAGAGGCCATATCATCCCTGGATGATATGGCCTCTCGCCCTTCATCCCTGGATGAAGGGTGTGGAAATGCGGAGTCGACACTACGGGAACTGCTTAGTACCTGCAGTTACATCAGCATCTAATACTTCGTCGGTCGCAAGTGATGCTCAAAGGCGTCAGCCATTTTGTCTTGACAGGACTCCGTTGAACTGGTGTGTTGCTTCTGGTTTATTTAATAGATAGGAAAATCTACCCTCCAAATTAAGGGTGTGCCATATTGAAAATTAATTCTAAACTTAAATATATTATATTAATGTTACGGAGAGCGGGCTAGGATCTATTTTAATTGAATACCACTATTTGATGATTTATTGGTTAATTATTTAGAGTTTATACTTTATTGGAATAGTTATTGATTAAACAGAATATTTCATGGGCAATAATTGCTTGATTAGTTTTAGTATTTGAATTACTCTTTTAGTATTCTTCTATTATTCCGTTCAATTATAATCCGTAATCAAAATTATTAACTTCGGTTACCGCGAGGATTACTCATGAAATAAAACTATGAAAACGGATAAACTCGCGTGTATTAACTAATTTTAACTTCATTCCGACGTTTCGAACACTTTACAGGGTTCGTGGTCTGCGGATGACTGACAATGGAGGAAATTTGATAGATCTACCTCCATCAAAATAAGAAAGATAAGCACAAAACTACCCACCAAAGAAAAATTACTAAACCACAGACAATAAATTTTAAGGGTGGATGTACATACAAAATTTTGCAAATTAAGCTAGTTATTCATTACAAATATTTTCAGAATGAAGACAAGAGACAAAATAAATAATCTACGCCGGTTCTATCCCTACGCCACTGCCTGAGAAGTATTTCCTTCCTTTGTATGATTGTATTGTTAGGAAGGTATCCCAAAATTGGGACCGGCAAGAAACTCAGCGGGACAACTCTTTTCAAAAAACATTTGTAGTACATCTTAAGATCATCATGCATTAAACCAAAACATACAATTTTGATTAATAAGGAAATTTAAAATAATTTTGAAAAAATGTTGCCAGTACTAAAAAGGGGGGGAATGGTCACCACCGCCAAATACATCAGCCTCACGGTTTATGTCTAGACTGTTCCTTTATCAGATGAACAACTGGATCCCAAGCTGGTGGTAGAGACAAGCTTCTTTCCATTCTATTAAAGTTTGGATATTTCATTATCTCAATAGCCTCACGCAACATTCTAGGAATGTTTCTCTTCTCCTTAACGAGAACCAAAGGCTTGTCAAACTTAATAGAATGATTCGGTCCATCACTGACATGCTCCCAAACCGCAGACTGTTGGCGACGGTGCTTGACATCGGCTATGTGTTCCTTCACCCTAGTAGTGATATTCCTCTTTGTCTGCCCAACATACGAAAGCCCACATTCACAGTCCAGCTTATACACTCCTGCATTCAGTAAGGGGGTGCTATACTTAACAGGCCTCAGAAACTGCGACATCTTCTTCATTGGCTTAAAATAGGTTTTAATAGAAACACGTTTCAAGATGCGGCTGATCCTGTCTGTAACCCCTCCAACAAAAGGCAACGGCTGGCCTGCGCTCAACAGTGGGAATCTTCATACGAGTCTTCTGATCGGCTCGAGGGATCTTCAGGTTGTTAGCCCGAAGTGCCTGCCTAGCATGCTGAAGCTCCGCAGCTAGATGCCGATCATCGCATATCTTTTGGGCTCTCTGAAACAAAGATTTGCCTACAGTAGCTAGTTGGCTGGGATGGTGGTGGGAATTGCCATTTAAATACCTATCAGTGTGAGTAGGTTTCCTATATACAGTGTGACCCAAAGTTTTATCCGGATTTCTTATAACCAAAACATCTAAGAAAGACAGAGAACAGTCATTTTCTAACTCCATAGTAAATTTAATTTTATCATGAATGGAATTTAAATGATCTAAGAAAGTTGAAACACTACTTTTTGGAAGGATAGTAAAGGTGTCATCTACATATCTTTTAAATATCTTCGGCTGCATGGGAGCCAATGAGAGTGCTCTCTCCTCGAAGTCCTCCATAAAGATGTCTGCGACAACAGGAGAAACTGGAGACCCCATCGCCACGCCATCCACTTGAAGGTAGAATTCACCGTTCCATAGTAAGTAGCCAGATGTAAGGCAATGTTCCAACAACTTAGCGTATTCCTCTGACATGTTCTGCTCCCTTAACCTTCTCTTGACAATTTCAATGCAGTCTTGCACAGGTAAACTGGTGAATAGTGACTGGACATCAAAACTGACCATGATTTCCTCATCCGTCAAAGTTAGGTCTTTAATATCACGGATGAACTGGTATGAATCCTTTGTATGTGTGCTACTATTACCACGCAGAGGTGAGAGAACACCCGCTAGGTGCTGAGCCAATTTATAGGTGGGAGCATCAATTTGACTCACTATAGGACGCAACGGGGCACCTGGTTTATGAATTTTAGGCAACCCATACAACTTTGGTGGCATTGGGGAATCAGGAACTAAACTTGGAACATCCAGATTAAGGTCGTCCGAGTATTCACCAATAAGCTCTTTGGTACTCTTTAATATCCTCGTAGTCGGATCTTTCTTGACATGTTTATATGTTGTATTGTCCGCTAATAAATCACCAATTTTCTGGTTGTAATCCGTAGTATTAAGTACAACCGTTGCGTTACCCTTGTCAGCGCGAAGAATAATCAGGTCTGGATCCTCGCGTAGCGTTTTCAACGCGATAAATTCATCTCTTGGCAGATTCGTTTTTGGTGGCTTCGACCTTCTCAACAACGATGACACATCTTGCCGTATAGCCTGGATGTTCTCTGCATCCACTTGATTCTTCACCAAACAGTCTTCAACACTGACAATGATCTCCTCAAATGGTATTCTCCACGGAGCCACAACAAAATTCAAGCTTTTTGATAAAACCTTTGTTTGGGATTCTGACAATTCTTTGCATGACAGATTAATGACAGAGCGATTTGACACTGACAGCGACGTTTCATTTCCACCTCGACCGTTCCGAAACAATCCGTCACCGCTGCGTTTCGTTTTCGATTTCAACTTGTCAAACTTGGCAGTTTGTCGTTTCTTACATTGTTCAAATTTAAATGTATAACGTTTACTACCTTGTTCAACTACATAATTAAAATCGATGTCTGTCAATAATCCCCGCAACACGTCGGTACATTCCTCAATCTGTTGCTCAAGGTTAAAAGCCGTGTAACGGTTATTGTGGATAGTTTTGCACAATAATCTCTTACTCGCCTGGCGAAGTATGCGTTCACTACCGAAAATGTCCTTCTTCGGAGCAATCTTCACGCAAGTGGAGCAGGAGTGAACAATGTAAGAAACGACAAACTGCCAAGTTTGACAAGTTGAAATCGAAAACGAAACGCAGCGGTGACGGATTGTTTCGGAACGGTCGAGGTGGAAATGAAACGTCGCTGTCAGTGTCAAATCGCTCTGTCATTAATCTGTCATGCAAAGAATTGTCAGAATCCCAAACAAAGGTTTTATCAAAAAGCTTGAATTTTGTTGTGGCTCCGCGGAGAATACCATTTGAGGAGATCATTGTCAGTGTTGAAGACTGTTTGGTGAAGAATCAAGTGGATGCAGAGAACATCCAGGCTATACGGCAAGATGTGTCATCGTTGTTGAGAAGGTCGAAGCCACCAAAAACGAATCTGCCAAGAGATGAATTTATCGCGTTGAAAACGCTACGCGAGGATCCAGACCTGATTATTCTTCGCGCTGACAAGGGTAACGCAACGGTTGTACTTAATACTACGGATTACAACCAGAAAATTGGTGATTTATTAGCCGACAATACAACATATAAACATGTCAAGAAAGATCCGACTACGAGGATATTAAAGAGTACCAAAGAGCTTATTGGTGAATACTCGGACGACCTTAATCTGGATGTTCCAAGTTTAGTTCCTGATTCCCCAATGCCACCAAAGTTGTATGGGTTGCCTAAAATTCATAAACCAGGTGCCCCGTTGCGTCCTATAGTGAGTCAAATTGATGCTCCCACCTATAAATTGGCTCAGCGCCTAGCGGGTGTTCTCTCACCTCTGCGTGGTAATAGTAGCACACATACAAAGGATTCATACCAGTTCATCCGTGATATTAAAGACCTAACTTTGACGGATGAGGAAATCATGGTCAGTTTTGATGTCCAGTCACTATTCACCAGTTTACCTGTGCAAGACTGCATTGAAATTGTCAAGAGAAGGTTAAGGGAGCAGAACATGTCAGAGGAATACGCTAAGTTGTTGGAACATTGCCTTACATCTGGCTACTTACTATGGAACGGTGAATTCTACCTTCAAGTGGATGGCGTGGCGATGGGGTCTCCAGTTTCTCCTGTTGTCGCAGACATCTTTATGGAGGACTTCGAGGAGAGAGCACTCTCATTGGCTCCCATGCAGCCGAAGATATTTAAAAGATATGTAGATGACACCTTTACTATCCTTCCAAAAAGTAGTGTTTCAACTTTCTTAGATCATTTAAATTCCATTCATGATAAAATTAAATTTACTATGGAGTTAGAAAATGACTGTTCTCTGTCTTTCTTAGATGTTTTGGTTATAAGAAATCCGGATAAAACTTTGGGTCACACTGTATATAGGAAACCTACTCACACTGATAGGTATTTAAATGGCAATTCCCACCACCATCCCAGCCAACTAGCTACTGTAGGCAAATCTTTGTTTCAGAGAGCCCAAAAGATATGCGATGATCTGCATCTAGCTGCGGAGCTTCAGCATGCTAGGCAGGCACTTCGGGCTAACAACCTGAAGATCCCTCGAGCCGATCAGAAGACTCGTATGAAGATTCCCACTGTTGAGCGCAGGCCAGCCGTTCTGCCTTTTGTTGGAGGGGTTACAGACAGGATCAGCCGCATCTTGAAACGTGCTTCTATTAAAACCTATTTTAAGCCAATGAAGAAGATGTCGCAGTTTCTGAGGCCTGTTAAGTATAGCACCCCCTTACTGAATGCAGGAGTGTATAAGCTGGACTGTGAATGTGGGCTTTCGTATGTTGGGCAGACAAAGAGGAATATCACTACTAGGGTGAAGGAACACATAGCCGATGTCAAGCACCGTCGCCAACAGTCTGCGGTTTGGGAGCATGTCAGTGATGGACCGAATCATTCTATTAAGTTTGACAAGCCTTTGGTTCTCGTTAAGGAGAAGAGAAACATTCCTAGAATGTTGCGTGAGGCTATTGAGATAATGAAATATCCAAACTTTAATAGAATGGAAAGAAGCTTGTCTCTACCACCAGCTTGGGATCCAGTTGTTCATCTGATAAAGGAACAGTCTAGACATAAACCGTGAGGCTGATGTATTTGGCGGTGGTGACCATTCCCCCCCTTTTTAGTACTGGCAACATTTTTTTCAAAATTATTTTAAATTTCCTTATTAATCAAAATTGTATGTTTTGGTTGAATGCATGATGATCTTAAGATGTACTACAAATGTTTTTTGAAAAGAGTTGTCCCGCTGAGTTTCTTGCCGGTCCCAATTTTGGGATACCTTCCTAACAATACAATCATACAAAGGAAGGAAATACTTCTCAGGCAGTGGCGTAGGGATAGAACCGGCGTAGATTATTTATTTTGTCTCTTGTCTTCATTCTGAAAATATTTGTAATGAATAACTAGCTTAATTTGCAAAATTTTGTATGTACATCCACCCTTAAAATTTATTGTCTGTGGTTTAGTAATTTTTCTTTGGTGGGTAGTTTTGTGCTTATCTTTCTTATTTTGATGGAGGTAGATCTATCAAATTTCCTCCATTGTCAGTCATCCGCAGACCACGAACCCTGTAAAGTGTTCGAAACGTCGGAATGAAGTTAAAATTAGTTAATATACGCGAGTTTATCCGTTTTCATAGTTTTATTTCAAAATTATTAACTTATGAATACCCCTTATAAACATAATCTTTTCTACTTTCCGGTGTTTCGTGCGTACGAGAGAGAGGGCGCCATGTACAGACGACATCACGACACCGCTACACGCGTGCTTCGTGTTAGGTCGGCCCTGCTACTCCATTCATAAGGGTGCCATATACAGCGTCTGCATCTCTGCGTCACTGCTCGCGTGCTACGTGTTGGGTCTACACTGTTATTCCATACATTATTATCGTCCATTCGAGCGGATATACGTCTCATTTAGAATTAAGGGTATTACAGATTTAACATCTACCGTACGACATATAACTGCAGTTGATATTTTAGTTGTCAATCGTGATTGAGAATCTAATACATAATTATATTGCTGTTTAAAAGTTCTAGATTGACAACGCACTGCTATTTAATATCTTATATTTAATGTCATAAATATTGGGCTATGATCAGTGCATCCACTTACTTGATTTATCTAGACGCGGCTCTTTGCTAATGAATCACGCAGTAATTGAAGTCACTAAGTAGAAATAGTTGATCCATCAATAGTATATTAGAAACTATGAATGCGTGATTCATTACAATGATTATAAACTGTATATCACGTGTGCGTTATGGATTTGAGACTCTTATAAAATGATCCAGATTTTAATATTTTAAACTTATTCTAAACATTTAAGTATATATTACCCTACTGTCAATTAAAGCATAATTTGAGCTACTTGCATCATATAACGGAACGTATAAATTCACAGAATTGATTAAAATGCTAAAATTATTATTTTGAATTGGAATTGACCGCGTTTAACAATAAAGGTGTAATTAATGGAATTGGGCTTACGTATCTTTGATAATGTGATTCGTTTAGTTGAGAGATGTGGTTCTAGTAACTATTATGGAAATATTAATATTAAATTTAGTTAAACTCTGCTTACGTCCGGGATCGAGGTTCTCATAAGTCACCTAATTTGTTAGGGGACCACGAGTTTCATGGTAGAACTTCGTCTTTGATCGATGCCCTCGCGTAATCTTTGAAAAGGGTGAATCGCTTGGGCTTGTAATTTATTTACACTCGCGAAATGGACCGCTTGGCTAGAACTATTCTGGCAAGCCGTCCAAATAGCATACGATAAGACATCTGTACCCTTGTTTGCTAACATTTGTGGTTAAAGACCCCAATTATATATTTACATACAATCTAATTTTTATACTATATGGGCGAGGCTGCAAGTGCGAAGCTCAACGATCTTACAGACTATTGACTTAGTTGTCTCATGCTTTCGGGCTGGGCTTGCTACCATGGAGCTTGAATAATACTGTGCATTGATGTGCAATTCCCAGTACTATGGTCACACTTGGTTCTTTTATATGTAATACTACGGGTTCTGAATTGCCTTCTCTAAATGTCAAAGAGATAATATATACAAGGGGTACCTTTGTAACCATGCAAACAAGTATAATTCATATTGAACAATAATTCGGTGCTTGTATTAAGTGTTCAAGAGATACACAAATCTATATATTATATATACGTATTCTTGCTATCTCAACTAACTGATTCCATTATCATTGTCATTGTCATGCCCACATCGACTCCAGATTATTATAATTATGACTCTTCTAGAAAAGAGTATTATTATTACAAAATTATACATTAATTTAAAAGAAGTATATTATCACATTCTTAGTTAGTCTCGGAATTTGCATCTTCGGATCTATTCCTAGCGTTTGGATATTCTCAATGCTAGTCTGTTGACTTACCTGAGGGTTCAGACATTACTCTTGTCATGCGTGTGTTCATCAACACAGTATAAAACATAAGCGTCATTTAGATATAAGTTAGTTTTAAGTGGTTTAGTATTAAGGTACTGATTCATCGTTATTTCTGCGTTCACTTCAGCTTTGCCTCGGCTTGCTGAAGACATAATAATGTTATATCAAACATAATATTTCTGAGTATTCTTATAGAATACTATTACATAAGTGGTTGTCTCATAACGCTATGGGACTTATCTAATCATACGGTTTACATATATATTACACATTAACGTCTTGAGAGGCATATTGTCATATTCTTATTCTCAAGTCTCTGAATTTGTATCTTCGGATCTTTTCCTAGCGTTCGGATATTCTATACAAGTCCATTGTTATACTCGAGGGTTTTGCATCGGTTTGCAACTCTAAATACCCAATCTGGGTTGTATAGAATCGGTCCACGCTGAGACTCTCGTTCAGACATTGGCCAACATAATGACGTGTGCGTTTGGTTAATATATTATACGAGCGGCTTATAGCTGATCATAGGCAGCTATTTTATTCTTACAATAATCAAGAATAACACTGTATTAGTAATGTAAGACTAAGCGTGGTTTATAGTTGATAAGTTAGTTTTAAGCGTTTATCATTATGGTAATTCATAAACTTTAAATCCAATTTTTACAACTTTATCAATTTATATCTTTTAAACTACTCTTCATAATCTTAACTTAATTTTCTGCTGTTACATTCTAAATCTACACTATACGGGGTATCATATACAGAGTCTAATTTGTAATCTCTTTTACTTATCTGGATCATTTTATAGGCGTTATCTAATCTTTGTAGAGACAATATTTGACATTTAAAATATTACTTTCATCTAGCTAATATTCACTGCAGATATTATTATTATTTAGGTTTGAGAATTTTAGAGCGTTTAATAATATTCACTTATTTGTCCTAATGTCCTAATGTCTAATGTTTTAGTTATCAAGCTTTCTAATTACTTCACATTTAACTCCTTGTGTAGAATATTCAAATGGTTTTGATATTATTGTGTTTGTTGGAACATATTTCGGACATAGACTTTGTAACATTTCTCCTACCTCAGAGGATTTGGGTTATTGCTTATCATAATGTTGTCCAATTTACCACTAGATGATCATGCTATTATCAATATTTTATTATATTAATTTCTATTTTTGTGTGTGTGTGCAGGTTAACCTTTGGCGTCAGGTTTTTGTACCGTCATGTTTTCCTGACTTAGGTATTTGGCCCTAGCAATCATGACGGTGTATCTCATGAAGTCCTAACCAGACCAAATGAGATACAGAGCTTGTAGAGTCCTTAGATTTAATTGTAAAACTAATAAGAAATTTTAAATTAATAAATATTTTCTTTTTCCTCTCTATACCTTGTTTATTTTATACTTTTCCCTAAACTTTAGATTTCCCTATTACAGAGCTTTATTGGAGCTTCATAGTTTTCACATTTTCAGTAATGAAGCTTTTAGCCCATGTAGGATGTTACAGCACCTTTAGGAAAATATTTTGTTAACGGCATGGTATCGATACCCAACAAACAAAAATAATGTAGTGGTACTCTTATTGGGTTTCATTATATGTTTTTCAATACAAAATTATATTCTTTTTTTTTGTAATATTTCCTAACTTGAATATGTAAACGGATCATAGCAAACTTTGTTACAATGTGTACATTTATGTAGAGTGTAGATTACTAAATATGTAGTATGTGTTAAGGTTGTATATAGTTTTTATACAATTCATTTATACTTTTTTAATGTCTTAGGTTTTTTTCTTATTATTTATTTAAAAAATGTGTCAAATTACCAAAATGTAAATATTTTTGTGTCAGTCGTAAAAATAAGCTCTTGATATACACAGTCCGCTGCTTGCTTTACTTTTCTCTGCTCTACTAGCCTTGTTATCGTTTGCTTCTTTAATAGTATGTTTTACCTACCTTCAACATGAAAGCTCTTTGTTAACTATAAATCGTAAACATTTAAATACCTTTAAAAACATTAAACTATTACAAAAAATGTGCTACACCTACTTATAAAAAACTTAGTATAAATCTTAAAGGTTTAAACGGACACTCACCAAATCTACCCGATTTAGTATACGTTGCTGTATCAATGCTGAGTCTGTGCGTCGTGGATCCCAAATAGCACACAACACCAGTGATGTGGTAACTGCAATCGTTTAAATAGTACCTACATTACATCGGAGGCCGGGAAAATAAGGATTTCTGGCCAAGTTGGTATAGCGTGCGAGCGAGGCCGGATAGGTAACGAGGCCGGGAATCCGTTTTGACGCCGAGGCATGTATAGTGCTTTTCTCAGACAATTAAATAAAAAGTCACTTTGCAGGCCTTGGACTGAAAATTAATTATATTTGAACTAAATAAGCTTCTTTTAAGTTTCACGCAAGTCAAAAAAGCACGCTGTATAAGTGTTCATACATTACTATTGACATAGAGGTTCATCATAATTCATAAAACAAAATTGTTGTAAATTTGTTGATTGCCACCTGCACCTGCACCTCCGTAAAATAAAACGGCATAAAAACAATTTAATAATTGTAATTATATACTTATATATCAACTTATTTGAATAAAATACATTATATTTTTCATCATGAGTAACTCATGTAGCATTTGTTTTATTATTTACAAAAATAATTAGATGATAAATAAATGAAAAATATAATGTATTTTATTAGACGTTAGTCGGCATAGCAAGTATAATGGAACACCGAAATATTAATTACTTCACGGTTCATAGCACTTTGCTTTGAGTGGACACCGTATTATTTATAAGCTCTAGATCCTGATGTCCTACATTCGCACGATATTATGAGCCTTTAATATCAGCCACATTACACATTTTTGCTCATAGTAGTTTAAATTTTTTTGAGCATAAACTTGATTAAAGTATAAGCAAATGTAGATACCAAAACTAACTGAATCCATTTCCTCGTTCGCGCCAGTGTTTTATTTTGTAAGAGTTGTAAAACTGTTTTATTGTGCAACAAAACAAAATGTTACATCGATAAGCTCTCCGCACAGTATCGTAAAATTGAGATGACTTTGTATACAATTATGTAAAATATCAAAACTCAAGAACAACTCAACACTGCCCAATATAAACTATATCTTAGAATTTCTTGTTCATCATCATCATGAACATTTCAGCCAAAAGACGTCCACTACTAGGGCCTACGTCTAGTAGTGGACGATCCCTGAATGATTGCCACAATGACCGGTCCTTGGCCACCCGCAAGCAGCGGACTCCTGCGAACTTCACCAGTTCATCAATCCACCTTGTAGAGGGCCTACCCATGCTGTGATTTCCGGTACGCGATCACCACTCTTTCTGTCCCAACGGCTATCGGTTCTACGTGCCCCGCCCACTGCCACTAAGTTAATCGATTTGGAGGGCTATTATCATTAGATTTTAAAGATTTGTTTAAACCTTCCAGCATGTGTTACTAATATGATTAGTGAATGACTTCATTATACACGTAGATATAAAGCACCATATACAGTGTGTAAATCTAATACGGGCGATCAATTAAACCAGGCATGGGATTCACTAGTGTAATCATGGATTACAAGGTTTTTTTAAAGTTACTCTTAATTTAGACCCCACAGAATTGTTTTAAGATTATCGGAGCAGCAATGTAGGTACGAACATTTGTTATTGTTGATTTGGCAGTTATGTCATTTGCTTTTGAAATTAGCTGTCAATGAGTGCTTAACTCGCGTATGTTGCTTTACATTGCGCGCCGAATTATTTTGTATGGAAAATTTTGTTGCTCTGATTTTAAGTAAAAGTTATTTGAATGTACTTATTATGTCGTAAACTAATGCCCCTTAAGAGCTTCGCCCGTATTAGACTTACAACCTGTATATTTAAAAACAAAAAAATGCGTTTTAAGGCAAAAATTGCCGATTATAACAACGATTTAATTTTATGTGATGAAATAGTTAAATTTGTGTTTTCAAGCAGTAGCCAAGCAGCAGTAACACTCCCATCTCGCACGTTAGTACAATCGGTGTTTGTTTAATGTATAATATTTAGTATATTTATGATTTTAATGCTATAAAACCGCTAATGAAAGGATGACCAAGTGACCATACCATGGCGACTAAACACGAGGAAAGTTGATCTGCCTAAATGGTCAAAACAGTAATAAATATTATTATAGATGCCAGCATTATTAACAAACCCCGGATGACGGGAGCAAAAATGCGTTTGTCACTAGTGATTAGTTAAATATCGACTATTCTATCGACATTCATATGAACGATATTTGAATTTGAAATTTATAGATTATGCTAATTATGTTTCCCTAGTAGTTCCACTTCTTTTCCAGATATCAAAAAATAGTTAAGATTTTTAATATGAATTGCTGAATTCATATTAAAAATCTTAAAAAAATTGCTGAATTTTTTTAGTCAACACATTATGATATTTTTTGTGAATAATTTCGCCTTGAGGATGTAAAAGTAATCTTAACAAGTGCACTTTGAAATTCTGAACGACATTCAAACTGCTTTTTAGGCTTTAATTTCGGTTTTGTAACTGTCCTATGGTACTAGGTATTATTGACATATTATTGTTTATCAATTTTAGATCGCAATGCCTCTGATTACGTACGGTTGCATAAATTACTGTTGATCAATACATTTCTAATTCATAAAATGTTGGTATGGATGTCGATAGAATAGTCGATATTTAACTAAGCACTAGTGACAAACGCATTTTTGCTCCCGTCATCCGGGGTTTGATTATTAATCTTAACAGTCGGCTTGGTGCAATATATACCACTTACTAAGTTAATAAAATTTTCTTAGCCTCTTGGTCATCGATGAAAGCGATTATAGTTGAAGTCGATCAATAGTTACTTTTAGTGATTTCGTACTCTAAAAGAAAACCCTACGTGATTACTCCGTGGCTACTAAGATTAGACCCTAAGTTATAATGTAAAGCTGCTAATATAATCGACCCAACTAGTAGCCTACTGAACTGATACATTATTTGTTCTAATGCAATATTATAAAGAATAAATCCTCCTCGTTAAACTAAAAGCGTGCCACACTCGACACGATCCGCTTAGCATCTGCATCTCAGTCGCAACTGGGACTAGACTGATCAGCAAAGGATAGCGAAGATAAGATAAGGTAAGAAAAGCCGGGAGTGTAAAGAAGATAATGTAACCAAGATCGTCTCGAAGGCTTTGACAGCGAATCAAATAAGTCGCCGGGAGAGAATGGTAATAAAATTGAACCGAGCGCCTGGCCAGATGTAGCTGCGGATTTATCGCTCGCTCGGCCGAGGTGCACTGGGCACTAGAAAAAGGTACATTTTGTGTTTTATTTTATTACAAGTAGCAATGTACCGAAGAAATTCAAAAATGTTCATGCAATTTTTCCCTAGAGATTAAAGAGTTCTTGGTAGGTATTTGTTGCGTATTGATTGGCATACGTTAGTATTTTACTCCTACGACTCAACTAAACGTCAAACAAGACAAGTGCTTTTATAAAACTATTTTTAATAACTCTTTTCTATTCTATTTAAGTGTATATATTTGTAATCTTATCTATCTTTTTATCGTTTTAGTACCACAAGTACCTAGTAGTAAATACAAGCGTTAAAATTGAGCGTATTGTCACAAAATGTTGATTTGTGTAATATTGACCCATACTTACTCCGGTGTCTCGACGAATTGTTGGAAATGTACAACTTTTGTTGACCCTCTTGTCAATTTCAAATTAGAAGTTCGCGCAGATCCTCTGGTGGAACCGTGGCCGACTAAAAGGTAGTGTGGTACGTTTCAGACGTTTTTTTTTCTTGTTATAATTCAGATTTTCTTTTATCTCCCACTATGTCCCAATCCGGCCAAGTCGTCTTCGCTCGCTTACACATTCGCCGGGCTGCATCCAATATGTTTCCCGGAATATTGTCCTTAACAGCTCCATTATATCGCGATAGATTGTGCGAGGGCTCCGTCTTGAACCGATGAATATTTTGTTTGAACTTACTCTGCGTTATTATATTGCTGTAGACTGCCGCGCTTGGTAGCAGTTTCCTTTTAAATTATTTTAGAGAGAAAAACGGAATACTCTCAAGCCTTTTTTTATATTTTTGGATCCATTGGTATATTATGCCATATTATATTGCTATCTTAAATTACTGTCACTGATGTAGTTATTACATTATAACATATTATGATGATGCTAGGTTCATGGGTTTGCAGACTTTCCAGCGAAATTTTTGAATAGTTGAAGAGACCTCAATAGTGTTCTAAAGGACTCGACCCTTTTAGCTATTTTTTTAAAGGCTGGCTTCCGATTTGACGACTAGAAATCTAAAAACATATAAAGTCTTTCAGCCCTCCTACTGGGTCCTGTTCAGCAGCCTCGACTCTCGGATGATTTTTGGTGTTCGTCGATAAGGAATCATATTTTATTTCATAAATCAGTAAACTAAATAAATTAATTTTGTTATTCATTAAAACTAAATAAACCCAAAATACATTCCGTAATATATTAAAAAATTAAACAAAAAGACAAAAAAAAGAAAACTATGAAAACGGATAAGCTCACGTATATTAATTAACTTAAGCGACTGAGTCGCCAGCAGACCACGAACCCTGTCAAGTGTTCGAAACGTCAGAACGAAGTTAAAGTTAATCAATATACGCGAGTTTATAAATTTCATGAGTAATCCTCGCGGTAACCGAAGAAAATATTATTACAAAAAAAGATTACTGCAAGTACGTGACTATGACTGTAAGTAGTAAGAAAAAAATTCACGGTTGTTATTTATATTATATGTATATGTAATAATATGCGTAGCTCTAATTGAGATTACGAAAATATTATTTATTAAAATGAAATGCTAATGCTACGTACAAATCTATTCGCACCGTTGAAGATGGCTAATAAAAGGTAGGTGCCCTTGTGGCCAATTGCTACAAGTCACGAATTAGCTAAGGTTTTAAAAAAACCTAAAACCTTAAGAAGGCTAAATTCTGACTAAGGCTAAATTAATATAATTACGCGAGTTTATCTATTTTCATAATTTTAATTCATGAGTAATCCTCGCGGTAACCGATAAAATATTATTACAAAAAAAAGATTACTGCAAGTACGTGACTATGACTGTAATCAGTAAGAAAAAAAATCACGGTTGATATAATATTACATGTATATGTAGCTCTAATTTAGATTAGGAAAATATTATTTATTAAAATAAAATGCTACGTACAAATCTACTCGCACCGATGAAGATGGCTAATAAAAGGTAGATGCCCTTGTGGCCAATTGCTACAAGTCACGCATCAGCTAAGGCTTAAAAAAACCTAAAACCTTAAAAAAGCTAAATTCTGTGAGAGTCAGAACAACGGGTAACACTAATGTTATATTTCAACCAAATTAATACAATGTATGATACAATCGTTCTTTGAAAAGAATTAAACAAGAAGTCTCATGTGATTATCCCTTATCCTAACATTTTTAGTCTTTTTAGGTTTCCGCAGCCAAAGTGACAAAAACGGAACCCTTAAAGTTTCGCCATGTGCGCCTGTCCGTCTGTTAGCTCAGTGGTTGTTAATACTATAAATCTGCAATTTGATACAGGTAAACATCTTAAAAAGAATAAGGTTCTTACAGGAAAGTTTTTTTATAAAGTCAATGTTTTCGAAGATAATCGCTCGGGAAGAAAAAAAATGTGTGCCCCCTTCTAACTTTTGATCCG
This sequence comes from Thaumatotibia leucotreta, assembly GCA_025490895.1. NCBI lineage: Eukaryota > Metazoa > Arthropoda > Insecta > Lepidoptera > Tortricidae > Thaumatotibia > Thaumatotibia leucotreta. Next base: position 21,482 of record JALPQI010018268.1, read on the forward strand.
TAGGTCTCAAAAATATGAAAAAATCACGATTAGCCCAGCCGTTTTTGAATTACTACTGAACCCTACACTGAGCATGGCCCGACATGCTCTTGGCCGGTTTTTTTTTTACTAAATACAAGTTAAACGTCGCCAGCGTCGGCATTCTTAAAAATATTTTGTTTCTTATAAAACCTTGGAAAATGTAGAAACATACGCTAGGGCGTAAGTTTCTCCATTTTCGGGCGGTAACGATGAGCTAATGTATCAATTGATTTTCACCGAGTTTTCAAAATCTCTATTTTTCTCATCCAATGCGGAGCCATGGTCGACCGCCTGGGTCACCACGGACTCTCCTGCGGCCGGAGCGCTGGGCGCATACCTCGGCACGCCAGCATTAATGAAATTATCCGACGGGCCCTTGTCAGCGTGAAAGTTCCCGCCATCCTGGAGCCCGTTGGGCTGGCGAGGGACGATGGCAAGAGGCCCGACGGCATGACACTGGTGCCTTGGAAGATGGGACGCCCCTTGGTATGGGACGCTACATGTGTAGACACCCTCGCGCCGTCCCACCTTCCAGGCACTAGCAATAGTGCTGGCCGTGCTGCATCCACAGCGGAGGACCTCAAACGCCGCAAATATGCAACCCTTGGCAGTGGCTATATGTTTGAGGCGTTTGGGGTCGAAACGCTGGGGCCTTGGGGACCCAATGCGCGTCGTCTTTACAGAGACATAGCATCACGACTAATCGATGCCACTGGTGACCAGAGGGCTGGTCAATATTTCGCTCAGCGAATAAGCATTGCCATACAACGTGGCAATGCGGCCAGCCTTCTGGGCACACTGCCCATTGGCAGCGATTTGGGCGAGATTTTTTATTTGTAGGTTCTTTTATTTTATATGTATTTTTTTTAAATATTATTGATTGTGTTATATAAGTAGTGTTAAATTAATTGTGTGTGTATTTATTATTAATAAATAATAAATAAATATAAAAAAAATAAAAAAATCTCATCCGTCGTATTCAAATATTATAATATTTGAAGTAGGTTGTTCACGACTATTTTCCATTTACTTAAAGAAAATAAAAATCATTTTGGCAGCCCGCTCAAACCAAATGTACGTGGCCCCCGCTAGACTCGCCACATTTCCCACACCAAAAGCACACTCGCACACGTCTCCGCCAACAACATTACAATAATTGATTAACTAAACGCAAAGAGAAATAATCGCGATTCAGCGTTTCAGCAACTAAGGCGAACTACGCACGAAAGATCTTTCTAGCGGCGTATACATATTTAAGAATTGGTAGTAAAAATGCTAAAGGCATTGCTTTTTAGGGTTTCGTAGTTAACTAGGAACCATTATAGTTTCGCAATGTTCGCCTGTGCGTCTATCTGTCCGCAGCACAGCTCAGTGGCCTAACTGCCTAACTACGTATAAATATGCAATTTGGTACAGATAAGTATACATTTTAAGCCCACTAATAGTAGTAGAATAAAATGTAGAAAAATGTATTTGTCGCTTAACTACTTCCCCTAGTAGTAAATTGGGGATGACATTTTTATTTTCTGGAATCCTATAGTGTGGGGTATCGTTGATAAATAATAAGGGTCCCAAAAGAAAGTTTTTGTAATGTCAATATTTTTGGAGATAATCGCTCCAGAACATGAAAAATTGTGCCCCAGCTTTTGAGTCCAAAAAATATGAAAAACGTTACGAATAGTGGACTTAAGGAATACTTTAAAATCAAACTATTTCGAACACAATCGGCCCAGCCGTTTTGAATAACTACGGAACCCTACACTAAGCATAGTGAAGTTATCATGATGTTTATATCAGAGCGAAGAATAAAAACATGTCAATACCTATTTAAATGTGCTACATCAGTAACTGCACTTATATGAACACATTGTAAATATTTGAAGAGGATTTAAGTAATTTGACAACTATGTATAAACATTACTGCCATTCATAATGATAATTTATGAATTTATTTAAAATAAAATGTATTTTAATATTTTCTTCGGTTACCGCGAGGATTACTCATGAAATAAAACTATGAAAACGGATAAACTCGCGTATATTAACTAATTTTAACTTCATTCCGACGTTTCGAACACTTTACAGGGTTCATGGTCTGCGGATGGGGTCATCCGCAGACCACGAACCCTGTAAAGTGTTCGAAACGTGTAAAGTTAATATACGCGAGTTTATCCGTTTTCATACTTTTATTTCAAAATGTATTTTATTTTCATCTAATGTAACCACTTGTACAAATAAAAATTCTGCAATTTAATGGAATGAAAATGCATATGTTCTCGTCCAGTTAGACAGTTTTTCGAGATTATCCCGTTCATCCGGGGGAAAAGGTTTAGAGACAAAACCTTCACTATTCAATAGTAGTACTAAAGTAGTTTCTTTGAGTATAAAATATTTGGACTTAATAAATCAGAATGAAAAAAAAAAACTATTTTACGAGAGGTTTTTTTAATTTTTTTCCAAAATTTTTAATTTTGTAAATAATCAATGAATGTAAAGAACGCCATTAATATTAAAGACGACATGGTACACCTGATGCACTGCGAATTTTGCGTCAAGCTTATAAGCGCGGAATTACGGTGGTGAACGAAAATATAATTTAGACACTGGTTTGTTAAAATCGATTTATTAAACAACAAAAGCGTACTTCAGATTGTTGTGTCTCTTGAAATGTAGTACATTAACTATGACTAACGTTCATACAATTTATCATTAGCATAATGTGATCATTTTTAAAATATTCAAAAATTTGTAAAAATTGTTTCGAACTAGACGAACTCCACTGCATCGGGGCTCGTATACTATTTGTTTACTATGTGAAACATTACACAACTAATATAATAGAAATATAATTTGGAAGTTTGTTGCAGCTCTGTCTGTCCTCATATGTACTTATACGTAAATTCAACTTTTTTCTTTACCCTACCTTCCTGTAACGTTAAAATTCACCTCGTCAAATCTATATCATCAAGCAAAATCTATATTCTTACCCTTCGTGGCCGCCCTAAACCTCCGTCGTGCCAGGAAAAATGATTTATAAAAGCCAGTAGATCCCGCCTCCCTCTCTCGCCCCCATTTAACCCTATCGCCCCATCCTTATCTATTCGAGTCCAATTTCACAGGCTGGTGACTGCTCCTGCAGCTCGGTAATGCCTCCATTGATTAAGAAGCCTGAATATTCATTCAATTATTATACCGGCGAGGTTTTGTGATGAAATCCTCGTGTTGGTTTACGCTTGACGTTTTTGCTTTTATTAATGTGTTCGAGGAGCAAACTGGTTTTGAAACGTTTTGCGGTGCTTTGAACTTTCAAATATTTAAGGTATATTTTGTCTTAAGAGAATAACTTTCATCGATAAATACATACCTAAAGTACCGTAAAAAATTGAGAAAATATTTGGTCTGAAGTAGGGATCTCTGCTTTTCTGGACCGATATTATTTATTAGTTATTTTTGATACATTTTTGCAAGGTAAAATAAACTATTTCAATGTGTTTTATGAGAAGTCTCTAGATAGACAGAATTTGAGGTACCAGTATTCAGAATTGAGGATAAAATGCTTAGAAGCAGGGTCATACCGATTTTTAGTGTCTTTTAGTAATATCTTCTATAGTTTTGTGACATGTACACACAAATAATTACCTACTTGCCGAGGTGGATTGCAATCGTAAGATTATTTAATCGTGACATCATCAAAGTATATTTTCGATAAATCTGCACGTCAGCAGTTTTATTTCTATTGAGCGATTCTAGTTACAACGTACCTATTCCTAAATATAAGTAGGGTAAATGTACCAGGGGTTTTTCGCTGACCTAATAAATCGCAACTAATTTCATAACATTTCAGTTGCAGATAGATAGGCGTCATTATTGGGCACTGATGTTGAGCATAGTACGTTTACCTTTTCTCTATTTTAAATTCCGAACCAGTGGCACAGTGACATAGCTAAAACAGTTGTGGACGTAAAATCCCCCACAAGCGTTCTTAATTTTTCTCTGAACTTAATTTTAAGTACCCATTTTAATAGGTAGGGCGCTAATGATTTCTGGATGTATCCATGGTGGTGTACTGTAATACTATGATGTAAATTTTTATCGAATTAGATCAATCAGTTACATCATTTCCACCAACTACCCCGGTTCAAATCAACGCTCCAAAAAATCCTCCTGAATTTAAAGAGGGAATTGGACCAATTTCGTGCCGGCATGCAAGAGCGAGCAAACTTATTAGCCAGCCGGGTTATCGGCGATCTTTCTTTACTTTTTGCAGGTGATCAAGCGTTGGATTGATGGGACGGCGATTGGCTCCGGTGCACGGTGCGTGGATGTCCCGAACTGGATTGAGCTAGGTTTGAGTTTCGGTGAATTTACTCGTTCAGATATTATCAAAACACAATATTTATTATTCACAAATAAATACATAAAATGTCCAATTCAATAAAACAATCCTAGCTAACCTTCTTTCAATCTAAAATAAACTGCGTTTCAATCCTGCAAGTCACCAGTATTTCTGTCTAGAGAGATTACTATCAAGGTATCTGAGTTACATTAGTAATACATGTGACCTGGACAACTGGTTTATATTTAGAAGCTCAACACTGGTACATACTTACATTAGCCTATTTCAGTCCACTACTGGACGCAGGCTTCTCCTATTACCTATGCGTTTAGGAGGTAAATTACCATAATCGCTACGCTAGGCAAGCGGATTGGCGATCGCCAATCTTCATCATCAATAGATATGAGTGCACGCCCAACAAGGTATCCAGATGATCTGAGGCCAGTGAAATGTAGACTGAATATCACAAAAAAATGCCCTAAGATAATGGCTCAGAAATTATATAATAAGCTGCCAAAAGTAACTAAAGCCGAAACTAATATCAACACTTTTAGTCGCCAAGTAAAGAAAATGCTATTAGGTAAAACATTGTATAACATAAAGGAATACTTAAATAATGAATATGAATGCTACTGGAACCATGTAATTTATGTCATACTAATTATCATTGAATAACGTCTATTGCTATAATAATATTGCTAATTATCAAATATTTAATAATCATTCTAAAATATAAATTAATGTGTAAAATTATAGTATGTATGTGTATTCATCTTTATATTCGATTGTAATAGGAAAATGTAATACTTATTGAGAAATAAATGAATCTGAATCAATCTTCTGTCAAACAATGGCCAGTGACACTTCAATCCCTTAGTCGGATATTTTGAATTTTTTGAAGGTATACATAGTTTCAGAAATTCTAATTTCGGCGACGATAGTTTATTAATCTACATACATTTTAACTTTTGAGAATTTCTTGTTACATTAGTACCTAGACCTCAACTTGGGATTGAGTTCCTTGATGTAACGCAAGGCTAGCGATCCTAGAGTGAATGTGACGGGATATGAGACCGAGTTCCGTAATCTCGAAATGGTTTTTAAATTGATACCGTTTGTAGGTTAAGGGGTTTTCGGATCAGATGAAAAAACTTAAGACTAGTTACAGCAGCTCTGTGAGCTAGATATCCTTATTTTTTTACATTTTATTTGGCATTGAAAATAAATATACGTGCCCAAAAGATACAATGAATGCTTCAAAATGTCATTGTAATTGGTTACGAAAGACAAGCCGTACTTAGTGAATAAAAGGTTATGTTATGTCAAAATAATTTATGATGCTTGCATAACTTCATCGTAATTTAATAAGTGCCTACTAACAAAATAGTATAATAAAATAGTTAAGGAGTCCCAAAGATTCGAAAAATAACAAGTTCAAGCCCGTACGTTATCGCTGTCCACTTCACGATTTGAATTTCAATAAACTACGGCTTTGGAGCCAAATGCATGGTTATCCCCGCACAGGTGTAGACTTAGGTAACTTTGAAGCTTGCAGGGTTTAAACTTACTTTCTCAGTCAAATAATGTTTGTTTTAAATTCACGTTCTTATTCATATAACTAGTTACCTATGTATATATCATGACGAATTATGTAGGTACCTACGTATTAAATTGATTTGCGTGGCAACATGGATTCATTTAGAAACTTGTTAAGTATTACTAGTTTTAGGCATTAATCTATTTGAGTTAAAGACTGCCTTTTGAATAACAAGGAACCGTACGGCTTTGATTTTATTGATTTTTTTATATTTTGCATAGTAGTCAAAAAAAGCTGACACGCTACAACATATCCCAAAATAATCAAATCAGAACTGGACAGTTGGGTACCCATCCTTGTAAGAAGTACATAAATATCATATTATCATACGTATAGATTGAATTGCTGTCATAAAAGAAAATGTTGGCATCAATATAATTTTAATCTTGCGACGACCAAAATAACAATATGTTTTATTATTTTGACTTGTATTAATGAAAATTTAACTTTAAAAACGAATATGAAAACATCACAATATTTCATCCATCAAAACTTGTCACAAAAACAAAACATTGTCCGATGTCCGTTCGAAAACCTTAAACAATAAATCCGTTGGCGTCCGAAGGGGCTTAGTTCCCCTTAGCTGGCCTCTTTGACAATTCCTTGGTCCTATCTTTTCGCTTCACTGGCGACTTTATCTTCGAGTCTATTGGGCTCGATGGAAAATGTATGGCGGATCTTAATGCTTGCCTTTGTATACACTTATTTGTTTTTGCTAGGATATTTTATTTCGGGTTATTTATTGGAGTTTAGGTTCAGATAGGGGCAGGGTTGAGTAGTTCGGCGTGAAACGTGGAGCTTAATAGTGGTATAATTTATACCTATGCATTTAATTCTTTTGATTCAAACACATTACCGTTTTAAACATTGTAGCATTCAGCACAACGGAAAAATACATAAGAAAAAGATTATAAAATTAAATTGGCACCTACTTTTTATATTCCCAGACTATATCGAGCCACGGAAATATACATTAACAAATAAAAACGTATTATTAAGATATTACATTAACAAATAGGTTACACAGAATTATAGGCCTAGACTAATAAACTACGTTCGTGCTTAACTTTATAGAATTCCTACATTGAAAGTAAAGTTCATTTATTTTAAATGGATTCTAAACCCCCAATTAAAAATGTATTCTGTCACCACCTTTTAGCTTAACCCTTCACTCTTCGTACTTTCCACCTTAGAGAGACACTAGAAATTGCAGCAGGTTGTTACAGAAAAACACAAATATTGAATGTACTATATTTGATACGCGTTATTTTATTTAAAAAAAACTGCATTACTACAATACAGTACAATGTTACTACAATTTATATAAAACATTGCCAGGTTTTCAATCTGAACCTGATAACTTGCTAATATTATGTAATTTAAAATATTTGTAACTTTCATTAAGTATTCACTAAGACGACTGGAATGTAAACGATACTTAATTGTTTCTTTAAGTTGTTGTTCGAACAAAATTTGTAAACTTTCCTTTTATGTAGGTGTATTAAAATTTTATTTTATACTATGATAATAATTCCGGAACTTATTTAATTTTGTTGCAATAATACTCAAGATAAAATTTATACAAAGGAAACTTTTAATTGACGCTTGATTTTTTGAATAATTCAGGACTTTTTTGCTTTTAAACGTATTTATAGACGATACTTACCTACTTTTCATGTAAAGCACGCGGGTAAAACTAAAAGATAGCATGAAGTTGATCACGCATGCAGAACAGCTGTTTTCGTTTTCGTATTTCTTTACTAAACTTGCTACCATTTTCTCTATAAAAAATTAAGAATTACAAAAAATAGTTAATAAAAAACATCCTTATTACTACCCCCTTTGATTAGTGTTGCCATAATATGGCATGCATATAATATATGTACTGTCGACGCCTAAGACATCAATGAAATTATATTTATTTTATAATGCCAAAAATGTGCTTACTGGACTTCATTTCCTTAACACTAAGGCCGTGTTTGGTACTTGGACC
>JALPQI010018269.1:0-28487 GCA_025490895.1 Thaumatotibia leucotreta
CTGTTTTTTGGTTGGCAAGTGTGATGAAAAACATTGTATGCATCACGGTCGGTAAGCGGAATACTAACTCGAGTCATAAAAGCCCTCCGCCTGACGGCATCGGGCTTCTAACACTCTCGTTAGTAATTCCGTACTTACCTCCCTTGATGCACAATGTAATATAGTATACTATTGGCCAGGTAGCTTGGCAATAGCGAACAATGACCCCGCTTTCATCCCGGTGTAATTAATAAACGTTACCATTTATATACAAACCGGCCGCAAAACATTTATCGCAAGTGTAACTTGGTAGGTGAGCCAATCAACTTTCCAATCGACGTATTTTCTGTCTCATCATCACATCATCAGCCTATGATAGTCCATTGCAGGACGTAGGCCTCTCCTATTAACTTTGCGTGTAGACGCATTAGGAGGTAAATGCCCATAATCGTCACGCTGGGCAAGCGAATTGGCGATCGCAGTAATGTGTCCACTATGATGACGCTGCTGTCTATCATCAATAGTTTGTCAAATAATAGTCAGTGACACTTCAATCCCTTAGTCGACTCTTACGACACCCGAAAGAGGAGTTGGGGTGGTAAAAAATGTATTAATATATTATAATTTTCTGTCTGCTGCGTTACTTTTCAAGAACTTACAAATGTACGTCAATTAATACTATACACATATTTACAATGAAAAACAATTGGGACCTAAGTAAATGTATCGATGTGAACTTGTGTGGGGCCTAACGCATGTACATGTACAATTTATAAGCATTTTTTCTAGCAAACTTGATGAAATTGTCACCTGCGTTACGGGACAAAATAGTGTCGATCGAAAAGTTGATTGGCCCAAATACGGTGTAGTGTAAGATGGTAACGCATAAAGGACAAAACTTATTAATAAATAGTAATACGTTTATTTTGTCAGTTTATTTTCATGCTTACCTAAACTGAAGTGGCAGTGGGCGGGGCACATTGCTGGTAGAACCGATGGCCGTTGGGGCGGAAAGGTCTCGAGTGGCGGCCACGTGCCGGAACTCGCATCGTGGGTAGGCCTACTACTAGTTGGACTGATGACTTGGTGAAGGTCGCAGGAGTCCGCTGATTGCGAGTGACGCAGGACCGGTCATTGTGAAAATCTTTGGGGAAGGCTTATGTTCAGCAGTGCATCAGTATTCCGGATGACATGATGATGATGATGATTCGACTGTTCCGAAAAACTTCCTCGACCTTTGAAATATTTGCCTAGATTTTGATTTATTTTAATATTGCTAATAAAAAAGAATTGATTTATTTTAATATTGTTATAAAGGTTGGTACTTACGATACAAGGGTGCTTTTTTAGCAGGCCGTGCATAAAAGTACATAATAATTCATTCGGCACGGATGCGGAAAAGTGTCACCGGCTGTAGATATAAGTTTACCATTAAAAAAGCTCATTTCCTGAGTATATGTACCATAAAAGTATTATTTAAATTATTTTATACATGGAGTTGGTTGGCACTCCACATATGTAGGTATGGCTTAAATTTGATTTCGAAAGATGGTGGATGGATGGTTGGAGGTATTCACAATGTGCCAGGAGCTCTCAAAATTGAGCTAGATTTTTCCGGAAAATGCAATAGAATATTAGAGTCGCAACATCGACGGCAAAGAAGGTTCGAGACTTTAAGTCACTGAATAGAAACTGACTGCATAGGGATTGATAGACATGTTCTATTTTTTAAATTTTCAAGTTTCATCAAAATATTACGCGTCCGTTTATAATTTTTTTATAGTTATAAGTATAGAATATAATTTCTAGGTTTTGAAAAGGCAAATTGTTTTATTCAGTTTTTCGTAATACTTACCTACATTTTTAATCTAAGGAGGTTCTATAAGCTTTATTTACTCGTACACTACTGCCGTAATTTCACGAATATTTTCGATAAAACATCCAATATCCCCCACATGTCACTCAGCAAATTCAACAACCCCATAAATATATTTTGTTACCATCAGTTTAGTCTGCGAATCTAAGTAAAATCTGCGTCAGTCGTAACAAAATAGTTTTTTTTTAAATATGGCTGTTAGTACTTTACAGATTAAGTGCTGGAGTAGATAAAGATTACTGCGACAGGACATTGCGAAATTGCAGCGGAATGTCCCATGTACATAGGTATTACGTAATGTACTTAGTATAACTCATCATTTCAATTTGACATGATGAGTTATACTAAGTACATTAATGACAATCATTCATATTTGACATGATTGATTAGTCGTACAGCCCGGAGATCAAACGTAATGTCTAAACAATTTACCGTTCAAAAATGCCGCGAATTTTTCGCTACAGAAAAAACAGTGCGCAAAATTCTCTTTGAAACAAGTGGAATGTTCGAGGCAGTGAACGCTGTTCAGCCAATCGTCGGTAGCAAAGGCTGGTAATTCTCGTTCAGCCTGCATTTTAAAAGACTTGTTCTGAATCAACATATTCCCTATAGCTTTCTGAGCGACCTGATTGAAAGGGAAAGGTTTGAGGTATCGTGTGAACAGACTAACTTGATGTAAGTATTCACTGTATTTTATTATTATCGGACCCACGCTAAAAATGTCGGGCCTATCATCATCACATCAGCCTATGATAGTCCACTGCTGGACGTAGGCCTCTCCTATTGACTATGCGTATAGACGCATTAGGAGGTAAATGCCCATAATCGCCACGCTGGGCAAGCGGATTGGCGATCGCAGTAATGTGTCCCCTATGATGACGCTGCTGCCCGTCATCAATATTTTATCAAATAATGGTTAGTGACACTTCAATCCCTTAGTCGACTCTTACGACACCCGCAGGAGGAGTCGGGGTGGTGACAAATGTATTCTTACTGCCGTCACCACACGGCCAAATAAATTGCACCTAGTGATGAAGACCTAAATGCTTCCGTTTCCCCGTAAATATTTGATCTGAGTTATCTGAAACTTTATAAATTACAACCCGTGGGTAGTTAACATTATTTTGTCTTGATTCTTGCAGTAGGTAGTATATTTGTTCCACGGGTTTGTAAGTAATTTTCAGGAAAACAAATCCTAAATTCCTTTATATCCAATGAATCTGAAAAAGGTCGCTAAACGGCATAAAATCATCTCGTACTTAGATTTATATTATTAGGTATATACATAGTTGCAAGTCAAGTATCAATGAGTTTTCCGTCGGATCCTGAACCCGCCACTTCTTTTCATTCATTAGTTCTTCGTAAGCTTCATCATAAATATAGGTACATATATCTTCAGTTAAAAGCACTGAAGAGAAAAAAATATTTTTGTTACAAGAAGCGATATTTATTATAATCCCGAAATTAAAAAAAAACGACATTTTCGGGCAATGCTCAGTAAACTGAGCTTCCGTACTTCTAAACATGATCTTTTAAAGACCTATCCAACGATACCCCACATTGTAGGTTTTCAGCAAAATAAGAAAACCATCGCCCCTTTACGTATAGGGAAGGCACTCGTAGTTGGTCGACAAAGTAAAAATGTTTACTTTGTTAACCCACTAGTGATTACTATAATATAATTATGTAATTATGTATACCTGTACCAAATTGCAAATCCAGGACTACGAGCCCCGATGCAGTGGAGTTCGAAACAATTTTTACAAATTTTTGAATATTTTAAAAATGATCACATTATGCTAATGATAAATGGTATGAACGTTAGTCATGGTTAATGTACTACATTTCAAGAGACACAACAATCTGAAGTACGCTTTTGTTGTTTAATAAATCGATATTAACAAACCAGTGTCTAAATTATATTTTCGTTCACCACCGTAATTCCGCGCTTATAAGCTTGACGCAAAATTCGCAGTGCATCAGGTGTACCTACCATGTCGTCTTTAATATTAATGGCGTTCTTTACATTCATTGATTATTTCATCATCATCATCATCATATCAGCCGAAAGACGTCCACTGCTGAACATAGGCCTCCCCCTGTGACAACCCCGACTATGGGTGAAATTAAACAAGTGTTCTTTTACGAAATAATTTAAATATTTATTATACAAAGAGAACTTGTCACATACATTTATATCCGTGGGTACTTTTTACTTTGCCCGTCTGGTTCTCAACTAAATTTCGGTTAACGACCGTTATGACAAGGTTAATTTAAAATTGCTGGTTCGCGAACAGCGAACTCCCCTGACGCATCGGTGGCGGCGCGTAGCAGGTGGTCACGGGCGTAAGGGGCTGGGACGCTCAGGAAGGCAGGGGACGAAAAGCGTCGACCAGCCGCAACCAGCGGCGGTGGCGAACCTTCGGCGCACTCCAGCAGCCGTAACCTTGCACCCTGGAATATTCCACGTCCAGCATGAGTGAAATCCTGCCATAACTCCTTCCACTGACCATGCCCAGTCTCAAAGCGAAGCGAAAGAGAGAGTGCTGTATGAGTGATAGTGAGATGATGTGCTGAGTCATGGTCAGACGGAGGTACATAAAAGCGGGTGAATATGTCATGGCAAGGAAGAAATTATAATTCAAGCCGGCAAGCTAAGCAAGTGCGACTTAACAAAGCACTATGCAATCTTAACCTAAAATTATATAAAACAATTTGCACGGCCACTTAAATAAAAAGGGAAATACGCTTATATAATAGCTCAATAATCAGAATAAACGCTGTAAGCACTTCCTTAATGCAATAGGTACAAAAATCGGTGCACACAACATACGGATACAATAAGTGAACAAAGCAAAGTGCATTTAGCCATATACGCCAGCCACACCCTAAGGTCTAAGGTCTAACCGTTATTTTGAAAAACAGAATAATATTCGTTCAAAACTTACCCGTATCTGGGGTTTAACACAACACTGACTAAAATAGGTAGACTGATTCCGGTACTACTAACTTAAAGGTGCCAGTAAAGAAATTATTATAAATTGATATTTAAATAAATAACTCCGCGATCAGCGTCAGTATTACTACGCGCACGCGCGGCCTGTCCGTTTGGCGTTCTAATCGAGTGTGTCGGGTCTGCGGAGCCGAGCGGCGGGTAATATACTGTGCCGCGGGGCGAGGGGGAACGAACATTTTTTCTACGTAGGAGTTAGCGGACCTGTTCTAGGGTTCAACGCGCAGCATATTAACCGCGCGGAATGGTTCACTAAGGAAATAAAACAACGATTTAATTACGCAATATGATTCCAGATCTGATTAAAAACGTACTACGTTACAATACCCCGTCGCGTCTCCAAGGATTTTATTGTCTTCAAATAAAATCCGCATTAGAAATGTGAGCGTTTTGTTTTATCCTAGCATTCAATCAATCAAACATACATTAACTTACAAAAGTACCACAATAATCGCTAATAAGTCAAATATTGACGCACCACAAACAAACCTCTGGTCCCCAGTTACATGAACTCGGCACCAACAAAAGCTAAATCTACAAAGATGTTTAATGACACGAGGAGCAACGTATTAAACCCTACCTACGTTACGCTACTTAACTTTTCCAACTAACTTTAAGTCCTTAATGTGCCACGTGCCGATATTCTTCCCAGCCAAATCCTGTAGGACGTAAACTAGGGGAGACTTCTTTTCCACGATCCTAGCTTTAATGAATTTAGGAGCCAATTTCTTAGAAAAGTGCTTCTCCTTATCACTTAGGCAGTACGCACGCTTCATTACAATATCGCCTACGCTAAATTCTACAACTTTTCGCCTAAGATTGTACTGAGAAGAGCTCTTCGCATGAGCCTCCCACAACCTGAGCTGAACTTTATCGAAAATTGCTGACATGCAGCCCGCATTTTCCGCATATAAGTCACGTGGCAAGAAAGCAACTTCGTCGCCTACATCATTCTCTGTATAATGAGTACCGCAAACTACAAGTTCCCGAGCATAAACTAAAAAAGAGGGTGTATAACCTGTTACCTCGTTAACCGCGCTATTAATAGCAAACTGTACTTTTGGAATGAACAGATCCCAAGATCTGTGATCATCCTCCACATAAGTAGCCAAACAAGTAATTATAGTTCTATTATATCTTTCAACTAAATTAATTTGAGGTGTATAACGTGGAGTAAAATACACATTAGGCACGTTATAATCCTCAAAGAGTGTCTGAACTACACTACTGGTAAACTGGGTTCCGTTATCCATCAACACCGTCTGAGGAATACCATGCACAAGGAAAACAGACTCTTCTAATATCTTCGCCACAATAGCAGATGTAGCCTTTTTTATCGGGAAAATCAGACAAAATTTAGAAAAACAACACGTCACTACCAGAATATAACTATTTTGTTTCCTAGTTATCGGCAAGGGTCCCATCAAATCGATGGACAACATTTGGAAAGGACGCGAACATTGCTTAGGGCGGCCCATTTGCCCTAACGTCTGATGATTTTGAGCCTTATAAACTTGGCATTTGATACAAGATCCTACGAATTTAACTACGTCCTTATACATCCCAGGCCAAAAGTAACTCAACGCAACGCGCCGGTATGTTTTAAAAACCCCTATGTGCCCTGCAGTAGGCTCAGAGTGATTCTGGTCGATGACCTTGTCCCTAAGATCAGCTGGTACTACCTCCTTCCACGAAAATTCCTCGGTGAGTTCATGCTTATTCTTCGACAGCCGGTATAAAACATTATTCTTTATATTAAAGTTAGGAAAGCTAACAGGGTTATTCAAACAACCATTATAAATATTCTTATACCACGAGTCATTTGAATCTACAACAGAATTAGATGTTGAGATAGCGTCAACCGGGACACTCCGAGACAAAGCATCTGGAATAACATTATCCACCCCACGCCTATGCTTAAGCTCAAAGTTAAATGCCGATAACCGAAAGCCCCAACGGGCCAACCTGCCAGTTGGGTTACTAATTGATAAAAACCATTTCAAAGCGCTGTGGTCAGTATAAACCGTAAATGGGTGTCCGTTATCAATGTAACAACGCCAGTGCTCTAATGCTGTCACCACGGCCAAAGTCTCCCGTTCGGTAATGCTATAATTTTTCTCCGCGGCTGTTAAAGATTTGCTCATGTACGCGATAGGATGTTCCTTACCATCAATGGTCTGAGTAAGCATTGCACCAATACCGAAATTACTGGCATCCGTATGCACTTCAAATGGTTTACTATAATCAGGACAAGCTAGGACAGGTGCCGAAACTAAACATTCCTTAAGCCTATGAAACGCACTATCGGCCTCCGGAGTCCAATGAAACTGTGGTGCACCCTTTTTATTAGATGTCAGCCTATTTAGAGGAGCAGCGACCGTACTAAAGTTTGGCACAAAACGACGGTACCAGGTTGCTGTACCGAGAAAACGCTTAAGGTCCTTACGACAAGTAGGTGTCGGGTAATTTAAGATCGCCTCCACCTTTGCGGGATCGGTACGCAAACCAGAGCTGTCCACCACGTAACCAAGATACTTCAGCTGATAGCTGAAAAACTTGCATTTATCAAGATTGACTGTCAAATTAGCTTGCTTAAGTTTATCCAGTACACGCAATAATAAAGTTACGTGACTATTGAAATCACTTGATACGATGATAATGTCATCTAAATATGCAAAAACCTTCAAATCAAACTCTGCAAACAACAAATCGACGAGCCTCTGTTGCGTTGCAGGCGCATTCGTTAAACCAAAGGCGGTTCTCTTAAAACGCATGGTACCTCGCGAAGGCACATAGAACGAAGTCTTATCCCTGTCCTCGACAGCAATTGGAATCTGCCAGAAAGCCTTCGACAAGTCAATACTAGATAAATAGCGAGCATCTCTCAAATTGTCTAAAATTTCTGAAATATAAGGAAGATTATACGCATCACGCTTCGTAACAGAATTAAGTTTCCTACTATCGAGACAAAACCTAGGCTGACCATTCTTTTTAGTGACTATAAGAACAGGTGACGACCATGCACTCTCACATGGCTCCACAACATCCAAAGCAAGCATCTCGTCAACCTGCTCGACCAATATTCGTTGCTTCTCAGGAGACAGTCTATAGTAACGCTGACGAATTGGCTGAGAGTCTCCGGTATCAATGTGATGAGTGATAACATCAGTCAAACCTAGACCCTTGCGCTCGTACGAAATTTCCTCAAACTGCTTAATTACATTATCTGCCAATTGCTTTTCAGACGCAGTTAAATTGTCATATGGCTGAATAAAAGCTTGCGGCGATGGCTCGTTAACATTAAAACAATCTACAACTTTACTGTCATTGCCATTAGAGATAACAATACTATCCAAATATTTCGGAAGAAGCTGAAATTTACGCCAAAAATCAATTCCCAAAATCAAATTGTATTTAATACTCGGAACAACGTATGCCTTCAAAATGTGAAATTGATTCTGAAAATATACTGGTAAATGTATGAAACCGATACTAACTAACTTATGTCCTCCAGCACCGGTTACTGAAGATAAATTATCTTGTATGAATTCAAAACCGCGACTCACAAAGTGAGCATGCACTCCGTTACCCAAAACGCTAACGCCAGCTCCTGAATCAAGAAGACCATAAATAATGTCATCATCTACTTTAACAGGAACAAATGCCCTTTCATCATCCTCTTCAACTGTATCACTCAGAATTGTGTCAACTCTGTATGCTTTAAAGAACATACTAACGGTATTTAACCATGATTGCCAGTCCTTGTCATCAAAGTTATTACTCGAAATGTCGACACAATTCTGCCCAATTAGTTTTTTGACTCCCTATTTTTAGAGCAGTCAGGGCATTCAGGAAACTTGACGTCCTTACGACCACAACCGAAACAGAAAACGTTATCCTTAATAGCAGTGCATTGCCTATAATTATGCGTACTAACCTTACACCTTGGGCAATAACGAGCTTTAGCCTCAGTACCCGAAATGGCATGTATATTAGGTCTATGAGCGAAGTTACGCTTACCATAACTACTACCCTGAGTACCATGAGCTTGGTTCCCAAAAGATTTGTTTGTGCTACTACTGTCGAAACCAAACCGATTGTAACGATTATTAGCAGTACTATTATTGTTTACTGAAGAATTGAACTGCTTAGCCTTAACAGAACCCGAATAAGCAAATTCAGGAGCCAAAGTGTCAGACGAAAGCCTAGGGGGTTCTTCAAAATGTGCAAGCCTCGACTGAACATTTTCGTAATTACGACAAAGATTTCTAAGTTCATCTAAGCTTTTAATTTCAGAAACAGAGGATAAGGTACTAGCATAAATAGGGCGTATATTATGAAGAACAATCTCCAATTTCTCCTCCTCGGAAAGAGTTCTCGATAGTCTCGAGAACATACCCGACATTATCGAAAGGTAAATTACGATATTCTCTGCTTCTCCCTGAGTACGATCCCTAATTTCTCCCAATAACCTGTAGTCAATACCCGACAGACTGAAATCCCTTTCCAATAATACCACTAACTCGCTCCAGGTTCCAACCTGATCCTTAATACTACGGAACCAATGAATAGTGTTGCCGGTAAAAATTTCAGTGGCGTGACTAAATAACTTGACATCGGTAATATCCCTAGCAACACTGAACTCGGTTACGCGTTGAATGAACGCCCGTACGCAAGAAGTGCCGTCGTATCGTAACTTCGAAAAAATGTTCGAATTGCTGCCCTCACACGTCACGCTAACCTTAATCGGAACCGATGCGCCACCGACATCACTAGACACCGCCACGCCCGACACACTTGATGGTAAAAGAGGGTCTGACCCTTTGTCCTTGAGTGAATTAAATCTAGCCAGTGCTGTCTTGAAGAGTCCAACACAGGAATCATAATGGTCCTTTGAAGAAGGGTCATTCGTTGATATTCGGTTAAGCCGATGATATAAATGGTTAAGCAGGTTCTCGGCTCGAAGTAAGTCAGCCTTGACCAAAACGCTTGAATCTAAACACGCATTAATCTTTTCAAGGACAGAAATAACACCATCTAAATCTTCCGCAATGTCATAAGGACTAGTCAAAACTTCGTCAGAGGGAAATAACGATCCACTCTTAGCTATTTGTCTACGGAGATCTTGAACCGTGGAACCGGGTGTATCACCCCTAATGGTGACCTCATATTCGAGCTCAGTCTTCTGCAGAGACATAAACTTGACCTTCCTATCCATGATAAATAAAACCAACTAAGTACGTATCAGTAAATTTTGAACGAATACTAAAAATAAACTAACTCCGTCTGTTACAATTAAATGAAGCTAAACGTACGTTCTGGTTACTTTCCTACGCTGTTAAGAAAAAAAGATTACGCTATAAAGAACACAAAAAAAAAACAAAATAAAGTGCAACTTATGTGTACGAACTAACAAAAGTGCCCAGGACTGTAAAATTTAACAACACAACCAATAATGATGCAATAGCAAAATAATAAAATAAAAAATATATAACTTGTAAAAAAAAAATAAAAAAAAAAATTTTTTGTCAAATAATAAAATAACCCAAATAATTTAATTAAAATAAATAACAATCAAAAATAAAATTATAAATGTGAAAAAACCTATTCAGGTGTGCTGCCTAAAATCACTACCACGAGTGAGTGTACTGACAATATAAAAATCTAAAACGGATGGTTATTAAACTTATTAAAAAAAAAAACACTAAATAAGCACATGCAACTTGTCAAAACAAGGAGTCACGCGTAAAATTAAAAAAATTAAAATTCAAAATCATAAAATAAAATTCAATAAATAATTGTGTAAAAAATGTAAAACTAAAAATTGTTGACTAGAAAACGACACTAAAACGATTAGAACGTTACAAATTTTAAAAATGGACAAATATGCCACTACCCTACAATAAAAAAAATATATCACAAAAGTCCTCCAATATAAATGGGCAAGTTACGTACACCTAAGTTACGGGCAACCAAACATAAATTAAGGCGAAGGAAAAAACGCTTACAAAATTAAAACGAGCACAAACATCAAGTAAAAAAAAACACACTCGACGAACCAGCAATTAAAAAAAAAACCAAGTAAATGAGAAACCAGACCATAAACTACCACGTTGGGCGCCAATGTGACAACCCCGACTATGGGTGAAATTAAACAAGTGTTCTTTTACGAAATAATTTAAATATTTATTATACAAAGAGAACTTGTCACACAAATTTATATCCGTGGGTACTTTTTACTTTGCCCGTCTGGTTCTCAACTAAATTTCGGTTAACGACCGTTATGACAAGGTTAATTTAAAATTGCTGGTTCGCGAACAGCGAACTCCCCTGACGCATCGGTGGCGGCGCGTAGCAGGTGGTCACGGGCGTAAGGTGCTGGGACGCTCAGGAAGGCAGGGGACGAAAAGCGTCGACCAGCCGCAACCAGCGGCGGTGGCGAACCTTCGGCGCACTCCAGCAGCCGTAACCTTGCACCCTGGAATATTCCACGTCCAGCATGAGTGAAATCCTGCCATAACTCCTTCCACTGACCATGCCCAGTCTCAAAGCGAAGCGAAAGAGAGAGTGCTGTATGAGTGTAGTGAGATGATGTGCTGAGTCATGGTCAGACGGAGGTACATAAAAGCGGGTGAATATGTCATGGCAAGGAAGAAATTATAATTCAAGCCGGCAAGCTAAGCAAGTGCGACTTAACAAAGCACTATGCAATCTTAACCTAAAATTATATAAAACAATTTGCACGGCCACTTAAATAAAAAGGGAAATACGCTTATAGCTCAATAATCAGAATAAACGCTGTAAGCACTTCCTTAATGCAATAGGTACAAAAATCGGTGCACACAACATACGGATACAATAAGTGAACAAAGCAAAGTGCATTTAGCCATATACGCCAGCCACACCCTAAGGTCTAAGGTCTAACCGTTATTTTGAAAAACAGAATAATATTCGTTCAAAACTTACCCGTATCTGGGGTTTAACACAACACTGACTAAAATAGGTAGACTGATTCCGGTACTACTAACTTAAAGGTGCCAGTAAAGAAATTATTATAAATTGATATTTAAATAAATAACTCCGCGATCAGCGTCAGTATTACTACGCGCACGCGCGGCCTGTCCGTTTGGCGTTCTAATCGAGTGTGTCGGGTCTGC
Organism: Thaumatotibia leucotreta; assembly: GCA_025490895.1. Classification (NCBI taxonomy): domain Eukaryota; kingdom Metazoa; phylum Arthropoda; class Insecta; order Lepidoptera; family Tortricidae; genus Thaumatotibia; species Thaumatotibia leucotreta. Next base: position 12,026 of record JALPQI010018269.1, read on the forward strand.
GGAGCCGAGCGGCGGGTAATATACTGTGCCGCGGGGCGAGGGGGAACGAACATTTTTTCTACGTAGGAGTTAGCGGACCTGTTCTAGGGTTCAACGCGCAGCATATTAACCGCGCGGAATGGTTCACCAAGGAAATAAAACAACGATTTAATTACGCAATATGATTCCAGATCTGATTAAAAACGTACTACGTTACACCCCAAAGATTGCCACAATGACCGGTCCTGCGCCACCCGCATCCAGCGGACTCCTGCGACCTTCACCAGGTCATCGGTCCACCTTGTGGGGGGCCTACCCACGCTACGCCTTCCGGTACGTGGCCGCCACTCAAGAACCTTCCCGCCCCAACGGCCATCGGTTCTACGCGCAATGTGCCCCGCCCACTGCCACTTCAGTTTAGCGATTCGGAGAGCTATTTCGGTTACTTTGGTTCTGCTGCGGATGGTCTCATTTTTAATCCGATCACGCAGAGAGACTCCTAGCATAGCCCTCTCCATTGCCCTTTGGGTGACTTTGAGCCTTCTTATGAGACCCATTGTAAGCGGCCACGTTTCAGTACCGTATGTCATCACTGGCAACACACACTGATTAAAGACTTTCGTCTTCAAACACTGCGGAATATTGGACGAAAATATGTGTCGTAGCTTCCCGAACGCTGCCCAACCGAGTCGGATTCGACGATTGACCTCTTTCTCGAAGTTGGACCTACCTAACTGAATAGTTTGCCCTAGGTATATATATTCGTCTACAACTTCGAGTGTAAAGTCTCCGATTATTACGGGAGTTGGTGCTACATGGGAATTCGACATGATTTTCGTCTTATCCATGTTCATCCTAAGACCAACTCGCTCGGAGGCTTTACTGAGGTCAACGAGCATAGTACTTAAGTCCTCCAAGGTCTCAGCCAAGACTACTATATCGTCAGCGAATCGAAGGTGAGTGAGGCACTCGCCGTTTATGTTGATACCCAGCCTTCTCCAGTCCAGAGTCTTAAAGACATCCTCCAGTGCAGCGGTAAACAGCTTAGGGGAGATGACATCTCCTTGCCTACTACTCCCCGCTGCAGCAGAATAGGCTTCGAGCTCTGGTCTTGGAGTCGGACTGACATTGTGGCGCTCTCGTATAAACACTTCAACACCTCGATATAGCGGTAGTCGACTTGGCACCGTTGGAGAGACTGTAGTACTGCCCATGTTTCGATCGAATCGAAGGCTTTCTCGTAGTCCACAAACGCTAAACAGAGGGGCAGGTTATATTCTTCGGTCTTCTGTATAACCTGGCGAAGCGTATGGATGTGGTCTACGGTACTAAAGCCTCTTCGGAAACCGGCTTGTTCGGGAGGCTGGAAGTCATCAAGCCTGCGTGCAAGACGATTCGTAATGACTCTTGAAAACAGTTTATAGACATGGCTCAGAAGTGAGGTGGGTCGGTAGTTCTTCAATAAAGCGTTGTCACCATTGATTATTTACAAAATTAAAAATAGTGGAAAAAAATTAAAAAAATTACCTCTCGTAAAATAGTTTTTTTTTATTCTGATTTATTAAGTCCAAATATTTTATACTCAAAGAAACTATTTTAGTACTACTATTGAATAGTGAAGGTTTTGTCTCTAAACCTTTTCCCCCGGATGAACGGGATAATCTCGAAAAACTGTCTAACTGGACGAGATTATATGCATCGGGGCTCGTAATGTTCACTGCAGCTATGTTGGACAGACAAACAGACGGACAGAAATACAGTACATGGGTAGTGTTTTAGTACGGAACCCTAAAAAGAATCAATCTCTTGAATGTTGTACCAGTATGTAGTGCCTATGGGCGTTTTTAACTCCACTACTAACCTATCTTAAACCCTCATTTTTATTTGCACCATCGTAAACCTGCAAACGGTGTTTCGGGGACGTTACTACTATAACCGCCCATTTGTCGCAAGCGAATTTGATCGATAAAGCATCCTGTTTCAAGTACATAAAGCTCACATTTGTAACAAGTTTGTGTACGAGAATACGAGGTTACTAGAATAATTAGTCGCACTCGTAGTTTTAATATTTGATAGAGGTCGTAGTCAAACCGGAATAGTACGTTACACGTACAGCTTGGTTTATACTTTATAGAGCGTGTCGTTTAACCCGATAAAGTTACAAAGTTGTTGTTCAGATACACCGGTTCTGAAATGTTTTTTGTTCAAAATCACACTTTTATGATCCGCTTTTTCGACTCTTTTTTATTACAGTATTCTCAAACCAAGTGGGTCGAAATTATGTAGTTTGCATACAAAGTATTATCGTTAAATACTTTGTAGTGTAAATAATCGGTGTTCAATATAATATTATGTGCTCCTAAAAATACCAAATTATTTTAAAAAATCACTTCGATTATCAATATACTAATGATAGTGAGTATGGAAGTATAATTTATAAAATTGTACTAGCACCATCCACATTGGCTGTCGAATTCAAAATAGTTACTAGGCGTATAGGCAATTTTGCAAGAGTTGAGATGAATTATTATTGATTACACATACATATAAATGCATAACATCATCAATGTAGGTAAGTATTACGAAAAACTGAATAAAGTCATTTGCTTTTTCAAAAACCTAGAAATATACTCTATAAATATAACTATAAAAAAAAAATGACACGTACCTTCAATGTTTTGATGAAACTTCAAAATAGAAACAACCTACGTCCCTTTGGAGAACATGTTTATCAATCCCTATATCATGTTGAACACAGGTACTACCATTTGGTACCATATCTATGCAGTACAATCACTACAATTAGTATATTTTTATGTAAACTGGATGGCGTTATGGAGTAACGAACTAAGTGACAAAATCGAAAAAAGTTATGAATGCAGATCCAATCGAAATGTGTCATTCCATGAATAGGTATACTAGACTATTTCTGTGTTTAAAATACCTATACCATCAATGTCTGTAAGGATTTAAAATCGCATACTTACAGGTACTAAAACAGATTTCCAATTCGAGTCATGGTGACTAAGATGCTTCATTTTCAAATCGAGTTCTGGAAGCTAGGTCGAGAGTAAACCGTCTGCAACAGTTGCTATTATTTATACCACTTAAAGGAATATACGAGAACGTAAGCAGCGTGCAGTTGTACTGCACGAGGAGTAAGAAGTTTTAAAATATACGTTCGTAGCCAACCTACTCGTACTTGTTTGTGCTAATATTATATTTAGGAGTAATAAGGTTTTCGTGCTCTTGGAAATTGTTCCTGACCAGTTGAATTTTTAACAAATACGAGTAGGTATATACGTAGAAGGACATGTTGCCAGGCAGAGTGACGGCAGGTGGACTAAAGTCCTTACGGATTGGTGGCATATTTCGGATGAAAGAGCCCCTGGGTGACCGTTGACTCGTTGGGTCGACGACATTCGTAAGATTGCGGGATACTTCAGGGTTAGATTGGCTCAGGGCCGAGATGAGGGGCGTACTAGAAGAGAGGCATGCTCAGCAGTGGGCGATTACATCATCAACCTATGTTAGTCCACTGCTGGACGTAGGCCTCTCCTATTAACTATGCGTATAGACGCATTAGGAGGTAAATGCCCATAATGGCCATGCTGGGCAAGCGGATTGGCGATTGCAGTAATGTGTCCATTATGATGACGCTGCTGCCCATCATCAATCTTGTAGAATGGTCACTTGGTCAGTGACACTTCAATCCCTTAGTCGACTCTTACGACACCCACAGGAGGAGTTGGGGTGGTGACAAATGTATTCTTACTGGCGTCATCACACGGCATGGTGGTTTGACCTTGCCTACCATGAGAAAGAGGTAAGTGCCTGTTATGGGACGTTACTTATACCTAAATTGACCTCTGAACGCTCCGTATACGTAGCCATCGGTCTCCGTGTCGGGACTGATGTATATGTAGACCATACCTGCGTATCTTGTGGAGCCCTGGCAGATCGGCTAGGCCATCACGGTCTAGTCTACTCCTCGGGCGGTCTGACTGCCGTCTCTTTGCTTTCAATGACATCCAGCGACGGGCGCTCGTCAGTGCCATTGGCCCATGTTTGGAACTCCAGATCGAGCGGGAGAGGGCACGCGGGCTCCATGAGGCTATAAGCAAAAGCCTCAGGAAGCCCACAGGCGACCCTCGCGCGGGTGACTTTCTTTCGTAAAGCGCGGGAATGCCGCCTCCTGCGTGCTGGGCACCTTGCTGTATGTTAATTTATGTTCAATAAATAATTCTGGCTGGACGCCTACACTATATTTATACAACAATTACTCGTTTAAAGGATAGCAACACTACTTATTTACAATTCTGTTCTAATCTAAGAATATGAAGATTGTAAATCTCACGGCTTCGCTCAACTTTGCTTGAGCCGTCGTATAGATGGCATTACGTGGATTTTATGCAAACAAATACAAAATCCACTGTCGCAGGTGTACCACGGTAAACAAACGCTCATATATCGTCGGGGTTTAAATAGCTATCGATTTAAACGGCTTTGCAAATTATACAAACGAGATTTACCCTGCTCCCAAACGGTGATGTCTTAATTGCTGACTAATTTGTGGGGATTTCGTTCGGGAAATGTTTGAATTTACTAAGGTTCCGAGGTTTTACTTGAAACCGAGAATAACTTAAGTTTATATTGTCGTGTCAATGGTATTATTCACTTATTTCATTCATTAGGAGCTAATAAATAAATAAACGCAATTTTCATACCAAGTGCCGTTATTTCTAAATATTTATATTATTATTCAACGGGGCGTGTGATCGAGTTTTATGAATAAAAAAAAATCGGATCACGTTTATTAGATTTCTGAAGGAATTCGTTTTTTGAATGTAAATAAACATTTTTTACACATGTCGTAGAAAAACATATTTAGTAGGTAGGTAGTTCCTAATTTTTAAATAACTATTATTGGCAATGATTTAGTAAATATTGTACCGCGACAAAAACTGAAGCACGATAATAACTGTAAGGTAAATAAACGAGATAGTTATACCTAAATAATTGGTATACAAAGCGTGTGCGACCTCCGACATTTAAATATTACAAACTGGAGTTGTAGACTCAGTTTTCATTAAGTCGTGTTAGGTACTAAAAGGGGTACTTTGAATGGATGTAGATGCAAAGTTAGCTGTATCAGCGACATGAAAACTATACGAGTAGTTGTAGCAAACCTTTGAGAACGCTCGTTGTCACGGACGCATTGCCTAATTGCAACTCGCTTCACAGGGTGTTTACGCGAACGGTCTTCATAAAGTATTATTTTTGTAAAAAAAAATACATTGGTTATTTATTACAGGGATGATACGAATATTACGAAATTCGTTTTATTTATCTTTCTCTTTTAACCTAGCCGTATCCCATCATTTGGGGTCGACTCTCCTAGTCTTTCTTCGCCAGGATGCTTTGCCCCGGGTGTCTCACATCTTACATTTGCATCTTTCGTGTCCTTATTTATTCATTCTATCTATTTGTTGGAATATTTTTATCAACAGACTTCAAAAAAGGAGGAGGTTCTCAAGTTTTTTACGACTTTATCTTTTTTTTATGTTGGTTATCTCATAACTTTCGGTTGGGTGAACCGATTTTGATGATTCTTTTTTTATTTGAAAGCTGATGCTTACCGATTGGTCCCCTTTTTATTTGGTCCAGTTCTGACAATGGCATTCATGATAAAACCATACAAGTCTTAAATTTGCATTAACCATTTGCACGACAAATAGACGAATAACTCGATAGGTACCACGTCAACCGATTTCGATAATTCTATTTAACTGACTTCAGAATAAACCTTTTTAAATAAAAGAATAAAATTTTTTTATTTTGGTGATTATTTCACTATACTTTAACCTTTTCGTAGCCACGTCATAAAATAAATAGCTTGCCAATCACGTGAAGCAACACATTGCGCGTAAACAACTGTCAACTTTGTATTTTATCTAGTCGTGGGCTTCTGCGTCCCCGTATAGGTTTAAAAATAATCGGCTAATAGTACACAATATCGATTTCATACGTTGCGTCGGGCTCAGTGATTTTCCGTTAAGCGGACTGACAAAAAAAATAAGTTTATTTTTGTAGTTATACTAAGTAAATTTGCGAAACAAAATATTGAAATGATAAAAAAGAAACATTTGTATAGGTACGCACATTTCAAAATGACACCCCTTTTTCGCTTGATGTGTACGTCAATTAACACTTTCATTGCGGACGAGTGCTACGCGCTACGCTCATAGCCGATCCCGTGATTTTTCCGCTTTGTAGCGAAAATGGACCTCCCACAGAGAACTCCGCTCGGGAGTTCCCCGCGCTCAATGTGTTAAGCCACAAATACCCAACGTCGTACTAATAGTACCATATATGCATTATGCATAACAGTAATAGACAGTTAAATAATTATGTAATCGCAACTAATAACTCGGAAAACATAATTAGTCCAAGTAAATAAATGAGGATGAGCATGACTTGAATTTTTATATTTATCGCCTCCATAGCTATCTTACGTCTTACCGTGTGACAAGATTCCGATGCCTATTATAACTGATATTATGAACTTAATATTTTATTGAATAACTAAATATGTAGTCTAAAATTTAAATATCAGTCAGAATTATAGGTAAGTTGTTACGCGGCTGACTTTAAGTATTTTCTCTTGTTGATTTTGATAGAAATTCCTTCCATTACCTACCAAGTATTAAATATAACTCCGTAATAAAATGTTGTTCAAATTTGTTGCTAAGGATTTCTCATAATCAAATAAAATATGGTAATAACATACCGTAAATCCGCCCCAATTCACCCTTTTGTGGAATGACTTTCGAGATGAAAAGTATCCTATTTGTTTAGCAAATTTTGTCCAAAGCCACGCAGATGGTATGTGTGATTGAGTGACAAAACATAAAACGCGAATTAGCTTTAGGAACTGCGTTCAAGTGGCAACCCTATTTAATTCAAACGCAGCTAAACGGAGTTTCAGCTAACGAGGTAAAATGCAGACGACAAGACTGAGCATTTTAGCTCTCATAACTGCTCGCTTTGGATCGTTCGGTACTGCGATAATTGTTATCGTGACGACCTAGTTGCGGGCGGTAATGAGTCCCTACGGATGTTTCACAGTTTCACGCTTGAATAGTGATAATCGCTAAACCAAAATATTTTACTAGAATTTATCTATCTATCTTGTAAAGTTTTTTTTTTAATGTTTATGGCTTGGATACTAGTCCTTTAAGCCAAGTCTTTGTTATCATGTAAAGAGTAACAAAAATAGTGGTCAAAATAGTTTGCCTGGTGAAGATCCGTTTCAGGGCTTATTCATTCAGTATCGCATTCTGATGAGTGTGATAAGGAAAAGTAGATTTTTTTATATTTGACATCTACAATCTTTGTATAATAATTATCGCTTCAAGGTGGACTTGCGAAATTTAATTACGCCAAAAAGAACATAGGCACAGCCAGTACAAAGATAGGTAACTAGCTACATAATACACATTAGGAATGTACAATCTTTTATAGGAATTAGGAACCGTAGAGGCGTAGAGACGCTTTTTAAATATTGTGTGTCCTGAGGCCTATTTCTCGAAAGCTTGTAACTTGTAATACAAGCGGAAGTCCTTATCTAAGGAATAGTGTTAAAAAGAGACTTTCACTTGTACCTATTACAAGTTACAAGCTTTCGAGAAACGGGCCCCTGGCGTATATTGACTTAAATTGGTCTTTCAGCCTCCGAAGCCTAGTTTATAGTGGCCCTGCATACGAAGCTGGAGGTTCCGGGTACGAATCCAGACGAGGGCATTATTTGTGCATTTATTTATCACAAATATTTGTTCCTTGGTCATCTATGTATTTTAGTATACGGTACATAAAGCCAAGTTCTCCAAATGCCTCAGTAATGGAAATGCCGCACGATTTATCCTTAATGTAAGTCGTATTCCACGCTGCAGTAATCGTATTATCGCCAAACCACCCAACTTAATCGATTTGAACCTGCAGTTTAATCGGACACGGCTCTAACTAAACAACTGTCTCACCCAGATGCTCTATAATCATCCTACAATACCATAGTGTGGGTTCTAAATTAGATACGATAATGGGTCATTGTCAGTCGGAAAAACAAAGGTTGTCTACTCGGTGGTCAAAAGTTAACAGCTTTTATAAGTCTATGCTACGATTTTATTATATAGGATTGTAGAACGGGGAACCCAGTTTTACCAGTAATTGTATTATCGCAAAATTAGTACACGAACTCCTTAACTTTATGTATGTCCACCGAAAAGACGATAACCTGAATCTGACGATGACCCTTATAACAATCGTCACAGATAGTTTTTTCATTAATATGATTTATGAAGCCTTAATCATCAACACTTTCAAGGCGATTACACTAATTAGCTAAATGCTTGGTCCCTTCCTACAAAATGCAAAATATAAAATCGACAGATAAGGACAATCGAATAATTGCAATAAGAACATAGGTAGGTAGGAGCTAAGAACGCTCCCGTTTTTACCGTTTATGACTATAATAACGCTCATCAAAGGGCAATTATGGTGGTGCGGTCACCTTGTGCGTATGAGCGATGCCAGGCTGCCGAAGGCTGTTTTCTACTCGCAGCTTAGGAAGGTAAGCCCAAACCTAGCGGTAAATTTTAACGCTACAAGTACCTATGTTTTAAAACAACATTTGGCAGCCTGTAGGTTACCCCAGGATACATGGGAGGAGCTTGCGCTACAGGGATGTCAATGGCGCAACTCTGTTAATAAGGCAGTGGCCAATTATGAAAAACTTCGTGTTGAAGACCTTGAAGTAAAACGCCGTCACAAAAAGAACCGGCCTAAGCCCTCCTACAACTACACTTTTAACACTCTCGGTCAGTTGTACTGTGCGCCGTGCAACTAAATTTGGATTCGCCAGCCATCTTCGCTCTCATTTACGAAGTTAGTTAACCAGGGTTCGCCGTTGACGGACACGTCAAGGAGGATATCATCATAATAAGGCTACAGGAACACCACCTGGTGTCATATATTTAGAAGAAGAAGAAAAGATTGTATAAAAAAAAAACAAATCCTGTCGAGATATTATAGTACATTGTGTATTTAGGGCGGTAAGTAAGAATTTGCGAACGAGTGTGAAAGAAAAGCCCAAGCCGAAGGCGCAGGCTTTACTTCACACGAGTTCATAATTCTTGTACCGCCCGTGGTACACACAATGTTTTTCATCACACCTGTGATGCAAAAAAGTAAATAAAACAATATATTTTCACAAAACTACTCTAAAATGGTCTAAATCAGGGATGACTTAATTTCATCATTTTCATAAAAGAAATCTCGGCGCGGCGCGCGGCGTGCGCCGGACCGCGCTAGTGCGACGTAATGTTGTATGAAAATCCTTAACGGCCTACTATGACGTAATGACGCACCTACGGCGCGCATCACCGCAGCGTATTGGCGCACTTACCGAACAGGTGTGATGAAAACTAAATTATTCTATTGCCACGAACAATATATCGGTGTAAATACGATTAACGATTTATCGGTGCCAATTACGTGCTTACCGATCGATCGGCTGTTAAAGCGCTCGTGTCTGCTCGTGTTGACGAGAGGGCCCGAGCGCAAACAAACAGAGGGCCCTCGGCGCGGCCACTCCAGCTGATGGACGGACGGACGCGTGGGAAAGGGTTGTTCAGAACGGTTTTTAGATATTCAAGTTAGGGCTGTTTGAAGTGGCCCAAATTGTGGTCGGTTTTAGTTTGCGTGTTTGGTAACCACTTGTGGGGTGTAATGACTGAAATTCGGCAGATTTTTGCTGTCATAGATATGCAGTGAGTGATATAAAGGACTATGCGTCAAAATGGACCAAAAACCAACACAGCTGGGAGTAGTGTCATTAAAAAGATCTCCTTATGTATTTTATTTCATTCTATAGGTGCAAAGTTGAATTCCATTGGTTACTTTTATATGAGTAAGGCGATCTGCGGGTACTCCCTAAGTAAATCACCGTCGTCCACACACCAATCATCATGGTATTTTACTCTGATGAAAATACAAATATCTCCGTTTTGCAATGGAATTGAACAAAGTGCCCATAGAATGAAATGAAATAAATGTAATACCTATTTAATGACACCACTTTCAGCTCTGTTGGTTTTTGGTCCACTCTCCATACAAATTTGCCCATGGTCCTTTATATGTGGATTAAGTTGGTGGTAGGTATTAATTATATTGCTCTAACTAAGAGCTATAAAATTGGGTAGGCCCTAAAAAATCGAGATCGGCTTATGAAGTTTTATATCATCTCACGTTCCTGCTGAAGGTATTGCGCTACGTATCATCATTTAAAAATGTGAAAATTAGTTTCATATTTACGTATCCGTTAATTATTGAAGTATGCATGATAGATGAGGTATGAAATACTAGTTTATACTCGTAGGTATGTGGATTAAACCTATTTTACATCCAATTTACCCACTCGGCTATCATGTCATAACCAAACATGACCCCTATATTGTAACTAAATCCTGAAATCATCCACATAATTCGTAAAATCAGCAGCTTAGCTATTTATCCAGTGGGAAGGTTAGTGGGAAATACACTTAACACCCCAAACTCAGAAGCGTTGTCTGGACGTAAATTAGATGACGACCGAAGTTGCTGAACGAATCCTCTCTTGTTAGCGGAAACGAAACGCATTTGAGCAACCATTTTAGGCTTTATACCTATACGAGTAGGTACTATAATTATTTATAAAAATTTTGCTTGTAGGTACTTTTTTTTTTTACATTACTTTTTATGGAATGATGCGTTTTATGGTTAGGGTCCCAGTTATTTACATGTTTGCATTTTACTTGGGGTACATTCTTAGAGTCGTGACATGAATGTATAAAAATCTTAGTTTCAAGCTTAGTTACCTACCTATTATGAAAAAGAACAAAACCCGCCAAGAGCATGTCGGGTCATGCTCAGTGTAGGGTTCCATAGCTATTTAAAACGGCTAGGCTGATTATAGTGATTATGTTCGAAATAGTTTTTTAAAGTATTCTATAAACCTAAAATAATATTGTTGATTTTTTACATAATTGCAAATTGTCACTGAGCTATGCTGCGGCCAGAGTCTGGCCGAAGGATAGCCGCAGCATTGGCCGCCAGACAGACAAGCAGACGGACATAGCGAAACTTCTTTTACTCATTGAGGTCTATAAAAATATAAATCACGCTCAAAGATAACTATTTCGAACATGGTCGCATTGTATACTTAAATAGTATTTGAACAATCACAAAACAGTAATTTCTTCTCAGTACAAGGTTGAAAGTGCTGCTATTGTTTATTGATACTTTGTATTTTTTACCCGTTTTAAATCCGTATGTTATTTATTACGGACAAAAGGCTATGGCTATTTAGGGCTATGGGAAGTCCTTACCTTGGCTGTATTTATACACCGTGGGGCCTAGGAAGCCGACAGATTTTAAAGCAAGGTACTCCTGAAGATATCACGAATAATTAATGTTGTATCAACATGGGCCCAATTAAGTATCCTAACATTTTTCTTAGATCAAAGTAATCATGTTATCAATTAAGTTTAGCACTTCTCTGTAAACAAATCAGATCTTGAGTCGAGTGAGCGAGAGAAAGCCAATCCTAGCGAGGTGACGGTATCTGTCATGTACATGTATTTTCCATTCACATCATGACAATAAAAATCACATGGGTTAGGTCATAGCATAATCGTGTTCAAGTGAATTGACCGGAGCCCTTGAGTTCATAATGCCAATCATTTAGGTACATTAGAGGTAAAATTCATTGATTGTATGCAAATAAATTTCAAAGTCGGCACGGCCACGAATTTATCCGATAGGATTTAATTTAAACGGTCCACTTGCTTTGTTACCTACCTACTTGTTGGTAAATAGGAGCGGAAATTGTAAAAGCGATGATGCTAATCAAGCCGTAAGTATTTTAGTACTTTCCCATAAAATTGGACATCCGTCACATTAATTTCAAACTAGGTACCTACATATCGGCCAGTTATTAATATTCACAGTGAGAAATAAAAGAATTTTCATTTGGATTGGACTTTAATATGGAGTAAGAGTAACTGGTCAGAAATACTGCAAATCGTCGGGGATAGTGCAATACCGCGTAGTACTAACAAATTCAATTAGGGTCAATTTGAGTGTCAATTGTTTGATATTTGAACTCTATCTGCTTTGGTAGTTACGCGGTATTGCGCTATCCCCAACAAAATAGTGCTTGTTGCGTTATATGAAGGGTCCACGGAAAGAACATGTCTAGTCAATTCAAATTACAGAAGGAAAAACCACCGTACGTTAAACAGAATAAGGTGTGAATTTGCCCTGATTGTTTTAAGCACTGGACATGTTTTTTCCGTGGACCCTTCATATATTTTAAACGAAATAACTATTCGTCACGTTCTTAGGGTATGTTAGACTGAAGATTTTATATTTTGATAAAAAAATAGGTATTATCTACAAAATTATGCGTAATTGAACTACATTATCTAATTATGCTATAGAATCGATGGTTAAAGTTGAACGAGTTTCATGACCTGCATTTCTTATGTGTATGAGTAAAACGTTAAGAAATTGAAACGTCACTGGTGTGATGGTATGAGTTGGGCTACTGTAATAGAAATGCTGCAGTGACAATAAATTTGCGTATGCGATTACCTTCTCCAGTAGGTAAACAAAACCCGTTGGAGTTACAACTTAGACTTTGTCAAGAAATGCGTAGGCAACTTGCCTGTTAGAAGTTTATCAAGCCGCCTGAAGGATTATAACTTTAGTTAACGACTGCTATCTTAGCTGAGGCAATACCCTAGGTAATTGGCTTAACTTGAAACGCTCATTTGGAAAGAACTTCGGTACTCGTAATTATTATTGTTGTAGTTAACGTGGGCTTATTCACTACGAAAATGTTTTTTATTTTATTTAACAAGTAACTACACAGGGTGGTCGCGAGCATTGCGAGAGATTTTAATGGTGTATTCCTGGCCATATTTAGAATCCTTAACACTTTCATTGCGGACGAGTGCTACGCGCTACGCTCGTAGCCGATCCCGTGATTTTTCTGGTTTGTAGCGAAAATGGACCTCTCACAGAGAACTCCCCTCGGGAGTTCCCCGCGCTCAATCTGTTAATGTTATGCAATAGCTTAGATTCAGCTTGGTTTCCGAGGTAATCAAACTTCTTTCGAAATAAGCTTTTCGTCGTGTTGAACACAATGTGTTCTAATCTTACCACACCTTTCGTCTGACAATAAAAAAATAAGAATGCTTAACGAAACAGTGTCACTAAAATAAAAAGAAAAAAAAAACATTTTGACGAATGAACATTTTGATAATATTGAAAATTATTCAATAGTATAAAAAATTATAAAAAAAAATTGGTGACATTTGATATTAGGTCATATAATATTGTTTGCCACGAGTTTTATGTAGATATAGTCAGGCAAATATAATTTTACCATTAGAAGAAAACAACGCGTTTTTGGGAAAATAAACTGGGACGCCAGACTATACGTAAATACGACGATTTTAAGTCGACTAAGTAATAGTTTTTCTTTGAGAATTTTCTGAATAAATTGGCTTGTTTTGATTGCTTGATTTGCAATTCAAATACCTATTATTCAAAAACCTTAAAGACGAACATTCATTAATTGAATTTTGTTTACAAGAATTGTTGAATAGTGAAACCGTTTTATTAATAGGAAGTCTCTTACGTAAAATTTTCTGATCTTTAATTTAGTTATTAAGTACTTCAACCATTTTCGTCTTCTCCTTTCCTCAGCCTTCCCCAATTTTTTTTAAAATAGGTATTTTTTACTATTTTCCTATTTAGAACCACGAGGTTTTTTAATTCAGATAAGTAAAACAAATCGTCTCAAAACTCCTTCATAGGATGGCGGTCTTTCCGTTCCATTACTGGCATATAAAGTCTTTGAAAATACTACCGAAATTGGAAAAATAAACTTGTGACACTTTTTTTCTCCAGCAAGGATCGAAACAGCTCCCGGTACTGAATAGAAAATAACATGAAAATATTCAATTTGCGATAAAAGCGGTTCCCCCATTTTTTGAGTTTGACCCACCTATACCTACATAATATCTATAATGGCGGAAAAGTACAGCCTTAATTAACAAATACTCATGATGATGGCTTATGATTGTATAAATTCCAAATTTCACACGATATGAAATAAGTTGATAGTCAACAGTCATTGAATTCAACATTCTTTCCCTCCTCTGATTAACATTTTGTATTAAAAAATAGTGTGACGTCATATTAAATGAAATGATTTATTACTGTGATGATGATGATTTGTTTATAATTACTTCTTCACTAGTTAAATTGTTCTACAATAATTTAATAAACTAGGCGATTGGAACATTAGCCACTAGCCAGTCCATACTTATTTATAAAATTGCTAGTTATGTTACTAAAATTGAAATCGTTTAAATATCAAACTTAAATTATGAGCAAGGATCGGACAAACGCCCGTCATTTTGAAAACATAACCCTGCTCCGTATGGCAGAGACTTCCTTATCTTATGATGTTAACATATTTTATTAATTTAAGATATCTATATATTTATCTCAGTTATTTTTTTATAACACGAACACATAGTACATATCTATTTACGAGGATCCCAACAATTTTTTACAATACTTGTACACACCATGACTGTTCGAAATGTCGTTACAACGTTAATTAATATACGCGATATAACTTGTTTAAATCGTTTTATTTCATGAATAACTATCGCGGTAATCGAATAAGATAATTATATACTCAATAGATTGAAAATACAATATCAAAAATTCTAAGTCGTTTGTTTATCATAAATTATTCACAATCAATTACGTACAAGTAAGAAGGAGTTGGGATCTCCTAAATAAATACTCTGTGATAGTGCTATTAAAAAAATATCTTATAAAAAAAAAATATGTTAACATCATAAGATATGGAAGTCTCTACAGTACGGAAAAGGGTTATTTTTTCTAAATGACGGGCGTTTGTCCGATCCTTGATTATGAGTGTTTTTGTAAGTTAAACCTTGTTTTACCAGTACTAGGATTGAAAAGTAGTTCATATCTTAAACTCTGCGATTTCAGGTGAAAAGTGAAATAAAGAACGCAGAAGAAGACGTTATTCTATTGCATTAGATTACAACTTTACACAGCTAATATAATATCCACATGCATGCACTTTAAATAATTAACTATGTACACATGCTTTGTCACCTATGCTAGTTACTTTATTTATTACTTTGTTGTAATACGCTATTGGAATGTCAATGTTTGCATGTGAATTGGGATAAACTTGAGATTGACACAGGTCAAGTCTGACAAAGCTGAATAGCTGCACCTCTTGACCAAACACTATAGGTACTAACGTAAGCAAGACTACTGTGCCGTCTGTAGGGCAGATAATTGCCAATCTATTTGCTTTGAAGTGAGGCAAGCATTGTAACGGGAATTGTATAGCTGGTCATCTCATAATACTTATAGCAGAGATTATGGAGTAGTAATCCCTGTGAATGACCTGGGTCGCGTTTTATAAAGTTACAATTTACAATTTTGCTGTTTGCCTCTCTTTCTAACCAATACGTGCGTGCGTTAGAGAGGCAAACAGCAAAATTGTAAATTGTAACTTTATAAAACGCGACCCTGATAATGCTCTAAGTACAGTAAAGGAAATTCATTCAAGTGCAGTCAAGGGCAAAAATATCTGTACACTTTTTTACTTATGTCTGGAGCATAAGGTTTAAAATCGTATATATATTTATGCCCCTGACTGTACCATTTCGGACTTAGTCACAGTGACAATTAATATGAAAGTTACTAGTGTGACCAATGAAATATCACCTAAATTTTTGACGGGAAATTCAAAAATCCTTGGGATGGTCAAAATTTGTGTAACGAGAATTAAGAGTTTTGATACTACAATGTTTTTTTGTCTGTGCATACATAAGAGACTTTTAAGAAAATACATAAAAAATATACGTTTACGTAACGTGAGTTAAAATATATGTACAGTTAAAAGGAATAAAGCCACTTGCAATCAGGTTGTCGTGGCGCCGGAGGGATAATGAACGAATGCGCGAGCATTGAAAGAGATTTTAACGGTGTAAAATTTTAGGTCTCCGTAGTAATTTAGGAACCCTTATAGTTTCGCCAAGTCCATCTGTCCGCCTGTCTGTCTGTCCGCAGCATAGCTCATTGACCGGTAACTAGTACCAGAAATTTGTAATTTGGTACAGGTATGAGTATTAATCACGCCGACAAAGGCGAAATATAAAAAAAATCGGGTAACACCCCTACACGTAAATCGGGGATGTTTTTTTTTATTTTGTTGTAATCCTATGTTGGCTATCGTTGAATAAGTCTTCTAAAAATAATAAACTCCTTGAAGAAAGTTTTTTTCTAAAGTCAATATTTTCGGAGATAACGGCTACAGAAT
>JALPQI010018270.1:0-20152 GCA_025490895.1 Thaumatotibia leucotreta
TACGCATGCTGATAAATGTGTCTTCACCCAAACACGAACAATAAAAGATACGCACTCCTGTGTAGGGCGAGTATCGCCGTGTCTCTTTTATTTACACGGGAGTGCGTATCTTTTTTTCGTGTTTATAGCTGATAGTTCATAGTTTAGTAGCTCGCGGTGAGACCAGTGCCCACGGAGGCTGACAAACTCATGACGCCTTAGTCGGAGTGACAAAGATAGAGAATCGATCTTTACTATTCTCGATGCTCGTAGTAGTACTAGCATAAAGGTGCATTCAGATCAAACGAGCATTCGCTATTCTATCCCCCTACTCTACGAAATTCGATCGTTACACAAAACATGATTCGTTGATTTCGTAGAGTGGGGGATAGAATAGCGAATGCTCCCTTGGTATGAATGCACCTTAAAACTTCGTCGCATGACAATCCTTTCTCTCTATTCTTAGCATGTCGATGTTATATAAAGCCAACTAGGACCCCACGCGGCCCACCGGTGGGCATGTGTGGCCACCCGCAGCGACCTTGACACCCACACTACAAAACAGGCCTCGAACTTCCAAAGTCAGTCGAGCATCCGTCTCTGTTACTCTAACGAGGGCGCGATGGGTGTGACAGAGCGCTGGCCTACTACCGCGAAAATCGAAATGCGGAAATTTCGAGAATTTTTCTCTGTCACTCAAACGAAGGCGTCATTAGAGTGAGAGAGACAAATCCTCGAAATTTATGAATTTCGTTTTTCGCGGTAGGGCCGCTGGTTATTTTCAAAGTTGTAAAGTCACGTCTAATAATAATTATGTATACATTTCGGAACGTATGTCAAAGGCATAAGGATTAAAATCGTATACATATTATTAGAGCCTACCTTACGGTAGGGCCTTAGTGCTTGTTTGCTTAGGATATCTATTTTAAGAAGCGGTGGCTGATTGATTTAGTTTACACATATTTTGTAGTGTTGGCCGTGTGGCGGCAGTAAGAATACATTTGTCACCACCCCAACTCCTGCGGGTGTCGTAAGAGTCGACTAAGGGATTGAATTGTCACTGATGACGATGATAAAAGATTGATGATGGTCGGCGTCAGCATAGTGGACACGTTACAGCGTGGCGATTATGGGCATTGACCACCTTAATGCGTATAGCATAGTTAATAGGAGAGGCCTACGTCCAGCAATGGACTATCATAGGCTGTTGATGATGATGATGATGATGATGATGATGATGATGATGATGATGATGATGATGATGATGATGATGACAAAGTTAAACACAAATTGAATTACTATTACCCTATGTAGTACAACCATGTAAAGAAACAAATGAAGCGTGACACTAATCTTGATTTGATACCATTATAATTTATTAAATTCATCGCGTGTGTGGTTCGACGACCCTCAATCGATTCCTAACGATTACCGTTACTTTAATACTAAGTCAAATGGTGTTGACGTGTCACTGAAGGGTTATACTTATTGTTATTTATGTTCTTCTAGGAATATACATTATTAACCCCCTTATTCATAAACGTCTCCTAACCCCTTAACCTTTTTGCCGCCACGTCAAATACAAAAGCTGTCACTCAGACGCCATGTCAAAAAATGTCAAATTTGAATTTGAGCTTTACGCACGTGCGTGTAGGTTTATATTGCTCTGTGGACCAGGACTTATATATCGGTCCTTGGCGGTGAACCTGCGCTACCAATATATCGGTCGTTGGCGTCCAAAAGGTTAATTTAACAGAAATTGGTGAAGGTCGCGCGTTCAAGCCTCCTTGGCAGTCAATAGTCTATATAGATGATAGTAATTCCGGTTAAAATAAAATACAAAAAGTGGGCCAAAGAGCCCAAAGACCATTATATTTTGGACCTTGTGTTACACACGGGATGCGTATGCAGCACGTGCACGCGTGCGTGGCGTGCGCGTTGTAAAGTATGAAATGTTATATTAGATGGCACATCGCTAGCTCTCCTCTGCTTTTACCTGTCTAACTCTATATTCAATTCTCTGGCCCTTGGGGGTAAGATAGCTGGTGTAATTACTGGCATAGAGGCAATCCATCGAAGTCCTCAGGGTAGCGCATAGGCGATGTCCATGGGCCTCAGTTCCTGCATTCCATCAGGTGGGCTGAGGGCTCAGCTCTCTACCTCCGTCACATAAAAAAAATCCAAAAGGACTGGCGGGGCGAGTTATATATACCCTTTTCACTAGGACCAGTAGGACCACAAAATTTAAGTTATCAAATAATGAAGAAAAACAGACTGACTCACAAATCACAATGTTGCATGATGCAATACTACGTTCGTGCACTATCATTACACGTGAAATGGAGACATACAATCATATTTCAATGACGCTTGTTAAATCACTTGTTATTTGTTTCTGTAATCACTTTGGTATTGTAAACTGATTCTATTGCTGTATGTATAGGTATGTTCCCACTGGACTCACATTCATATACCTAATACACGATTTTTTTTACGATTACTGCCAATAATTAAATTTTGATGCACATTACAAGAATCTAACGAGCCCAAACGCCCCAAACTATAAGATTACGTCGTTTTGTCATAAAGTCATGTGTCCTGTGGCCACTTTTAAACTCCAGGTCTGCTACTGCGGTCCCCGACTTCACACAAACAAAAACTTGTATGTAATGTCTAGACAATATCTACACTAGGTACCTAATGTGTTCGTAATGCGGAGTGTATCTGATGATTATGTGTTTGTTTCAGGTAATGAACCGTTTCCTATGAGTCAGCGTCATACGACTTGTAAGAGTAGTAAGTACAGCGCAGATTATTATACCTACTCCAACGTGCCAAGCGAAAACAATAGATTTACTCATTTACTTTTCGCTGATATATTTAAGTAAATATATCAGCGAAAAGGTATCCTGGTCACAGCACCAATTTGTAACTTAACTACCCGCTTACGATTGTATCAGAAAACGTTAAAGTATTTCCTTTGCCAATCATCGTGGTAGGGTCGCCATCATAGAAATCGTTATTAATACTTATGTTACCTTCATAACAGGAGTTAAAGCTATTCTTACATATATAGTAATATGTCTGTGTTTTTGCTTTTTTCTCACAACTCGACCGTAACAGTCAAAGGTTCGTTGCGATAGCGCGCGTATGTTTTGTTCGTAATGCGACGTTTTTATCAGAATTCACAAACATTGACCCAATGTCTTTAACGTTAACAACACATTATCTTGTTCACACGTCGATAAGAGGTGCATGTGTGTTCTGTTCTGAACTGAGTACAATATTTATATTATAGTAACTGCGCCATCGAAATGTACTGTATCCTTTGCTATTTTACTCGGAAATTGTTGTCAATGAGCTATAGTACCCATTGCACTGCAGTCTGCAGCAAATTCAGAGAAGTATTAACTCGCTGTATTATATAAATAACCAATGGCGATATATAAAAGATCTTGTAACATTATTTCCGAAGGTATTATTTACGAAGGCGTTGCTGGAGGGACAGAGTCAAATATTCGAAGTTCATTGTAAAGTTAGCGGAAAGATATCCTGGTCACGGCACCAAATTATAACCGTCCGCATACGATTGTATTAGAAAACATTGTTAAAGTAACCTTACATTGTCATTGTTACGCCTCGTGGTAAAAAAAAAAACACATGGAAATAAGAATACTGGTTGAAAATAACGGTCAAATTTACATAATACATATGTCCCTACGACCTCACTAAATCCGTGTAAATCTTTAAATACTAACATATGCCCGTTATAACTATTATGGTTCTTTGTACGATTGTTACTGCGCAGTGGATAGTGACGCGTAAGAAGCGGAGTTATAACGCTTTAAACATTTGCATTATTCAATAAAGAAAAGCAAACGTACACCTACACCAAATCCACTTATTTCCGCCTCTATAAATCTTTCTTACTCTAATTTCCGTAACCGCGCAGAGAAAAACAATGTCAGCCAACATTGTCGCAAAACGTAACTTTCGACATATCGAATGACCTTCGAGCCGGCTGGCAACGGCGCGCGGCAGACAAGCGCTATACATAGCGCGGTTAGGTTAGCACGATGACCCGGGCGCCTGCCGTGACGCATCGAACTCCGAACACAAAATGGCGGATGTTATTCCAAGCGCATTTGAATTTATACCTTACGTGTTCGCATCCAAGATTACATTCACACTAGATTACGGTTGTTTTTACTCGGCAATTGAGTAAGATAAGCTCGGGAAAGTGGTTGTATTTATTTTTGAACGGTACAGCGCAAGTGCAATTCCGAGAAATTTTGTAACGCGTGGGGTATCTAGGCTGTTTTGATGCAGAAGATTGACCTGGTAACGAGTGCATGCGGCATACTTTCTCGGTTTTTTATGCTTTTGAGGTCATGAATAAGGTCTGACAGTCGATCTGACATAGTTTAACTTAACTAACGTGAATACCGACATCTTTGCCGATCGATTCTTCGTACTTTTAATCGCTAGTTTGTAATTTTGTAGTGAAATAAAAGAGATTTGCTATTAACGATCATTTAATATGATAGACAAGTTCTAAGTAAACTGAGAATAATTAGAGACAAAAACTGCATTCACAGTCATCTTAAATAGGTACTTAATCGTCTGGAATTGCAAGCAGCAGGTACCTAGTAACTACTTACATTTGATCAGTTGATCACCCACAAACCGACATATTTATATTACATTATTTATACTAGCTGTGCGGTTCAGATTCCCCAAGGGAGGTTGGTAAAATGGAAATAGAAAAAACACAGCGCATTATGACTAACATTATTATTGCAATATACCTAATATTGATGCAATTGTCAAATTTTGATTACAACTTACAACATTGAATATCTACATGTATATGTATATTGCGATTGATTAAAATACTTTGGGATACTGGACTAGTGTCACCATACGCCAGGATGTTTCCTGACATGTCAGTAATTTTATACCCTGTAAGAAATGACGCTACGCCGCATAAAAAAACATGCTTTATGAAGTTTTCCACTATAGAGTACCTATATGGACTCCACGTTTAATCTATGCCAAATCTCTATTACAAGAAATTGTCAGGATTTTATAGAGCAATGTCAGGAAGTTCGTCTGGAAATTTCTCTTTTCTATACTTCGTTTTTTTTAGCATTAGAAAGACCTTCGCAGAACGAGATATAAGGTTTTTTTTACAGGCAAATTCTGCGGATCGAACAGTAAATACGAGTTATTAAATATCACGAATTTATTATCATGCTATATTAATACACATTACTCAGTGTTGTGAACAGATAAGAAACATAATGTTAGTTAATTTATATTCTAAGATGAAAAGATAATAATTTTAATAAATTGCGTTTGCAATTTTTCATGGAAAGGTTGTACATTAAAAAACCTAAAGAGGCAGAGTTTTCACACAATTTTAAAATGTCACTGTCTGTCATTCGACTTCATATTGTTGTCGGTTGAGTCGGTTGTGTTTTATATTGCTGTTAGCTTACTTAAAGATTGTTGTTATCGTTTTTGTTCAATTTCGTTATTAATTGTTGATCTATTTAGATATTTTGTTTGTTGGTGCACATTTAAAATGGATGAAAGCAAAATCCTGTGACTACCAGTGAAAAGCGGATGGTGGTGAATATTTACAAATTAAAAAATGTGCCATAGAAAGGAATATCCCACTAAATCGGAACGTGTGAAAAAGACTGCTGAGACTGCTGGCATATCGTTGGCTACAGTATATAACATTTTAAAAGAATATAATTTTTTTAATGAAATTAGATAATGTAATAGATAACACTGTGGAAAAAATTATTATAAACGTTGGTGGTTCCGAGTCCTCGGACTCTTCCACTGACAGTGAATAAAACTATGTATGTCATCTGAGTTTTATTTTCTAATTTGTTACCAAATTCAAACTACATTAGAGCGTCCCAGATTAAAGCCGCCTATAATGGCGACAAATACTTAACAACGTTGCCGATGCGTAGGGTTGTCTTAGTATTGTTATCTGCTCAGTCTTTATGACACCGTGTCCACTTTTATACCGATAGTTTTAATCCTTAAATGCATGACTTTTAAAAGTATTGGGAGTGCATAATGTAAGCCAGATTAAATATGCAAATATTGTTAAATTTTAGACTGTAAACTTCATTAAATTCAGTAAATGTAAAATCGGTACGATATTAGTTACAAATAAAAAAAAACTTTGTTAAAAACCGCCAAACACTAAACGAAAACTTTCAATATATATCTTTTTTCTAAATTGCCGCCATCTTGCTTATAAAACACTTATAACTTTTTTAAATACAGTTTTGCCAACAAATTAATAATAAATGTGAAAACTATGCGTTCAGCTATCGGTAAATATCAAATGATATGTATATACATAAGTTCCGAGAAATTCAGTGGTATCGGCCGTAATCGAAGAAGGAAGGTTTACGACCACTGCTTCTTTGTTCACCCGTTTGACAGATAATTCTAATCTTAAATAAAACGAAGTATAGAGCGCAGCGCTGCGACAAACGGTATTCACTAACATAGAACAGCTCGTCGACGAACTGTAGGAACTACACTGCGTCGAGAGTTACCTCGACGCAGTGTAGTTCCAGCTCACGCCGCATTCGTCGCCGAGCGCTAGTGTCGTTTAAAGTGCATTAGTGAATACCATTTTTAGGCTCGACTCTGCCGCAGCGCTGATACAGCGCTGTTAGCAAGGCGGTTTCCTTAGTGAATAACACTGCTCGTGCAGGCCTAGGCAAGATGCCAATGATGCCATTCTGTATCGTAGGGTCATACGGCCTGCCGTAGTCCTGTAAGTTGTAACGTATGTTATAGAGACGGGGCTATACTAAGGAATGAGATGGTGATATTCACCTCTCATTCCTTAGTACAGCTCCGTCCCTATAACTTACGTAAGAACTTACGGGTGTACGATGTAACGTATGTTATAGAGACCGGGCTCTGCTAAGGAATGAGATGGTGATATTGACCTCTCAATCCTTAGTACAGCTCCGTCCCTATAACTTACGTAAGAACTTACGGGTGTATGATATAATATAGAGACGGGGCTATACTAAGGAATGAGATGGTGATATTCACCTCTCATTCCTTAGTACAGCACCGTCCCTATAACTTACGTAAGAACTTAGGTGTACGAGCGCTCTAAGGAAGTTATAAATGTCCGAGAATGACAGATGCGAATGAAAAGTCACGTGACCATTTCCATACAATATTATGGTCATGTGACTTATCGTTTATGATTACAGAATTACATGTTGGCTAGGGCTGCTGTACATACGAATGCCATTTACTTTTCACACTCGTGTGAATGGCCAGATGATTCAGAGTGATTCAAACTTCAGAGTGGGGGCCTTAAGTCCCCCTTATTCATAAACGTCTACTAAAGGTGCATTCAAACCAACCGAGCATTCGCTATTCTAACCCCCTACTCTACGAAATTCGATCGTTCTACAAAACGTGATTCGTTGATTTCGTAGAGTGGGGGATAGAATAGCGAATGCTCGTTTGGTCTGAATGCACTTTTACAGTCCTAATCCTAATATTGCCATCATCATCATCATATCAGCCGAAAGACGTCTACTGCTGAACATAGGCCTCCCCCAAAGATTGCCTTCACAAGCAGATAATAGTTATTTGTTATACTAGGGTGCAAAGTTGTATTTTACCCGCGAGTATGAAATTGAAACATGAGCAAGCGAAAGGATTCTATAGTTGAACCACGAGCGAAGCGAGTGGTTCTAAAATAGATCCTGAGCGCAGCGAGTGTTTTAACATACGAGAAGTAAAATACATTTGCACCCGTGTGTAACACAAAACTTTTCCCCTCACTATAGCGAGGAAAGTCAAAAAAGGTAATTATTTGTTCACATTACAATCATCATCGGGTTAGTGATAATAATTTTCCAAATGCATCATGTATTTAATGCAAGATTTTGTCGCAGTAAACTTACCACGAAAAAGTAAACGCAGCACGATTTTAACACATTCCTGTAGTTGCACACCAACGCCAATGCATTATTAAATCATTCTCATTCATTATTTTTACAAAATTATAACAGTACACCCTGAAAGTTGTTTAGTTTACTATTTTTATGCATGTTCGAGTCGGTAAATAAAGATTATATTAACCTATAATATTCTTTGACAATGTTGACGTTGACATTTTCTGCGTTTTGAGATTGCATCTAGTCATCTTATCATCATTCACTAAAACAATTGTTACTTATGGAGTTTTAGGATTTATATGTTAAAATCATCATATTATATAAAGGTTTGTATTTTACACTAAATTCTCAAACAAATTATTTAATTATCATTAATATGGAAAAATTTCCATGAGCATTTTACGTTTTGTTATTCCAAAACCAAGGTCATTACTTTGCCACACAAGTGAATAATATGCGTTTTTACACGTTCGTATTAAAGGATAAACGAGCACTTTACGAGCTAGTGAGGGGAAAATATTGTTCGTCCCTTTCTGTCCTATAAACTTTATATACATATGGATAAGATCGAAAGGGACAAACGATACAATTTAGCGGCTTGTTAAGTTTACATATAAGGGGGTTAGAAAATATCCAGTAATTAATAGACATTTCTGTAAATTTGTAATGTACAGTCACCGTCAATAGTATCTTATACCATGAAGGCCGCAAAAATATCTGACACAACCTTAATTAGAACAACATAAGAGTGCGTCACATATTTTTGAAGCCTTCGAGGCGTAAGATGTTATTGACGGTGACTGTACATTGCAATTCAACCGTCTTTCAAATAATGAAGTCTGTAACATCTAACTAAACCGTATTTAGTAACTCATCTAATCTAATCAACAAGATCAGTCAGATTAACCGCAAGACGTATTTCGTGTGTCCCTGACTTTCAGACAAGGTTGTGCTGAATTGACTAATTACTTAGTGTAAAACAATTACGTAATATCCGTTTTGAGGGTGACCCACAGTCTAAGTACACGATAATGGAACAAAAACAAAAGTATTTCATTATATCCTTAATAAGGAAACAATGAATTCTCCTAGGGTACCTCAAACGGAAAAAAACGGAACCCTTATAGGATCACTCGCGTGTCTGGGTCAAAATTATTTTCGTTGTCTTGTTTCATACCACTCTGTGACGCTTTTAGTTGCGGTTTCGACTCAGTACATTAAAAAATCCGGTGCACTTGTATTTCTTTTTCACGCTAAAAAACCATACATCAAATACAATTGAAAACAAAACATCATCTCATACAAAAATCACCACTGCGTCACATTTTTTAGGGACACAAAATAAAACAACGAAAAGAATTTTGACCCGTCTGTCTTTCTTACAGCCCATTTGCTATGGAACTATAGTTGGCGATTTATAAAGGTGGATTTACACCAAACGAGCGAATGCTCATTCTATCTCCACTCTACGAAATTATTTCGCTACACAAAACGTAATTCGTCGAAATTTGTTGATTTCGTAAAGTGGGGGATAGAAAGAATAGAATAAAAGATAGAATTTGCTCGTTTGGTGTAAAGTGTAAACCCACCTTAGAAGCCGATTTGCTCCGAAACTACTGAACCGATTGAGTTGTAATTTAGCACATATTATGTAAAGGTGCATTCAGACCAAACACGCATTCGCTATTCTCACCCCCTACTCTACGTAATTCGATCGTTACACGAAACGTGATTCGTTGATTTCGTAGAATGGGGGATAGAATAAAATAAATAATAGTAAAAAAGAAAAAAAATTCACAATAATACACCAGTATTCATCATTAATCGAACGCTTTATTTTCTCCAAGTTTTCATGATAACTTTGCTACATTTAGCAATGCCTTTGATGATATGTATCATGTATGTAGGAAAATGCATGTACTTTTTCTGTTAACACAAAGAACACTGTTAATACGTACTATAGTAGTTCTTTGTTTTAACTTGCTGTACAGTCATTAATTAAATAAGGTATATAACTGCGCAGTATTATTATATACCTATGAAGGATATAATTGGAAATGTAACGGGTGGAAATCCTGTTCTTGATTTCCAAGTTTTCAAGTTCCTTGTTAAATCTGTTCGAAAACAGAAGACGCTTGCCAGCAAATGCCTTTTGCAGGTAATTTTTTTGTTTATATTTTTTTTCTATAGACTAATTATTATAGTTACCTATGCTTGAGACTAGTTGGTATTAGATAGTTGGTAGTTGGTAGACTAGTATCTGTATATAGATTAGACAACGAATTATAATAATGTTCATAAAGTTTGTCACACGCGATGCGATATCATATATTCTATTACTCGTAATAATTATAAACCGTAAGTTGTTGTGAGAGAAACTTGCTACATACTCGTAGCTCGGTATTTTACGGTATATCTCCGTTTCTTTCTGTTACAATTTAGGTGCTAGAGAGAGAATTACATTATATTTTGTATCTTTGTCGTGTGTAGTGCCGAACTATACTGCAATGTTAAGGTGCATTTAAACCAAACGAGCATTTGCTCATTCTATCCCCCACTCTGCGTAATTAACGAATTTCGAGGAATCACATTTTGTGTAACGAACGAATTTCGCAGAGTGGGGGATGGAATTAGCGAATGCTCGTTTGGTCTAAATGCACCTTTTATTATTACGCAAGAAAAGTCAGTGAACTGCCGAAAATCATATAATTGCGTCTACTTTTTTATTCCTTTCCTTCGCCTTTATAAGTTTTACAACTTATTTTACTTAAAAAACGCTGCGATTGTAACTTGTTTCAAACTTTGTGGGAATGTCTGTGATCCAACTCGATTCGTTTTTAAAAATGTTAATACTTCGCAGAATGTTATTTTTGAAAATATTCGCTTTGATGAAAAATAAGTTACGAAAAGATTGGATTCTGCACAGACCGTTAGGTCTAGTCGTCATCAGTGGCTGTGCCATGACTTCGCAAGTATCGGTTTTGGGTTTACTCTATAGGTACGTAAAGCAGGCCATCGCGCTCGCTCCAATATGTCAGTGGGAGTGCGATAGAAGGCTTTACGTATCGAGTAAAACCTAACGAATCCATTACTTTCCAACTCATGAAGGCCGAGTGTAGGTAATAAACTTATAAAAACGTCTCGATCGCGTTTCCGTTTTCATCGTCATTTGTATACATAAAGGTGTATGCAGAACAAACGAGCATTCGCTATTCTACCTCCTACTCTACGAAATTCAATCGCTACACAAAACGTGATTAGTTGATTTCGTAGAGTGGGGGATAGAATAGCGACTGCTCGTTTGGTCTGAATGCACCTTGAAATTCACGATGAAAACGTAAACGCGATCGAGACGTTTTTTATAAGTTATTACCTACACTCGGCCTTTTGGTACAGCTGCTGTTTAGACAGGTTTATACAGGGTGCTCGCAAACATCTGAGCACTTTAGCAGCTCTCTATTGTCACACGTTAAGAGAATTGTAAATTCGTTGATTTCGTAGAGTGGGGGATAGAATGAGCATTCGCTCGTTTGGTGTAAATCCACCTTCAGATACTTTCGAACACCATGGCAGTTCCGAAATATCTAATCTAACTAAATGACTGTCAGAACTGTCGGACCACAGACCACCAACGTGCTAGTCTAGATTTAGAACGTACGGAGTACGGACAAACAGACTGGGCCTCACCGGATGCTGAATATACTGTTACTGTTTGTGTGCGAGGGTTTAGTAGATCCCTTTCCTAAATATAGGTTGAGGAGTCATCATCATCATCAGCCTATTATATGTATAGTCCACTGCTGGACGTAGGCCTCTCCTATTAACCATGCGTTCAAACGCATTAGGAGGTAAATGCCCATAATCGCCACGCTGGGCAAGCGGATTGGCGATCGCAGTAATGTGTCCACTATGATGACGCTGCTGCCCATCATCAATCTTTAATCAAATAATGGTCAGTGACACTTCAATCCCTTAGTCAACTCTTACGCCACCCGCAGGAGGAGTTGGGCAAGCGTGTGCAATTTTACTAGATTATAATAAAAAAAATAATCTATTGACTGCTATTAGGTTTCAAATTAGAATTGCGTTTTTATTTGTCTTATGCATTCATCATCATCGTCAGCCATAAGACATCCACTGCTGAACATAGGCCTCCCCTCTGGACCTCCATAATATGGATACATATTATGTATCGGTTAGATGCGACCTGCATCCAGCGTGTCCCGGCGACCTATAAGGTCGTCTGACTATCTTGTTTTTTGTTTCTTGTGCGTTTGCCTAGCCGTGGTCTCCTTCGGGCACTTTTCAACCCCATCGACCATCTGCTCTGCGTGCAAGCAATGTGGCCTTCTCATTGCCACTTCAGCTTATGCATTGGAGCGTAAATAAAATACCTAGGTCAGTGTCCCGATTTCGATTGGTCTCTAGATGTGGACTGCTCGTTTTACAATCATTCTGTCCACGTTCGGCTACAAATTTAATGACACGTAAATCCTGTCAAAATCCATTGGGGGGGTTACATTGTATGTTTTGATGTTAATGGAGTATCAATTTCAATTTATAACTTCGTAGGATGTTTTCATTTTATGTTACGGTTAAAGAAAGTGTTTCTACATCCGATAGTAGATCCGGAAGTAAAAAACGTATCGTAATTTATAAAAGTTATAAACATAACGTGTAATACTGTTATTTTGTATTAATTCTGAAAGTCACGCATGTTCGGCTCGGCATATGCTATGTATGAAAACAAAGTCTCACGGCATAACTGTATTATAAAACTCTGCTTTTTATACTACGAGATATCACGATTACGAGAAAACCTGCTTTATTAAAAAAACACTACCGAGATAGAAATTTAATCAAAGCCCCGCTAGCTTAACGCAATCAAAAACTTTATTTCACTGCCTGCCATTTGCAAAATCTCTCGTATGAACTCTTCTGGAGGTCTATTTTCGCTTGAATGTTTTAATCTGAAACTGCCATATAAATCCTGTATTCCTGTACTCCTTGTTCCTATCTTGAACCTTAATGGATTAAAATAGAGTTTCTTTTCTTTATGCATTCTATACTCAGTACTGTGCTGTCTAAAAGTAAGTTATAATTTTTGATCCTTGTGTCTTGGAGATACGTTCCGATTTGTATACTCCTTAGAGGTACTTTTCCGTACCGCAAACTTGTTTGTAAGGTTTTATATTTTATATCGATGTAATAAAGTTCCTTCTAAGTTTGAGATTGCTTTAAGTTTCATTCACTTTCGATATAATTAGCTCAAGGGCAAACCTGCTACCGCAAACACCGAAGGTCGTAAGTTTCGGGGGTTTGTCTCTGTCACTCCAACAAGTGACAGAGAAAAATTACCGAAATTTGTGGATTTAGTTTTCGCTGCATGACCATTGTTTCGACGAATTTGCGTTTCGTTTAAGTACCATGATGCTTAGCCAAGAAATTAAGTTTACGCGATTAAGACCCGTTTGTCTTTAAAATATGAGTGATAATCGTGAAAGTTTAAATCAATATATGCTTAGCCAAGTTGCCAGTCAATAACGCTTAGTAGCGTATCGTAGTTTTCCCTCTCTGTCACTCTTTCGTATTATTGCGACAAAGACAGTTAGCTACCTTTCGTTTACGATTAAGCGTTAGCGATTGGCAACTTGTCTAAGCACCCTGTACTATGCAAGGTGCTCAAAAAACTGTATTCCATTGTATATGTTCCATTGGATATGTGCCATCACTTTCTTTCCCATGCAGTGGGCAGCAGCGGGCCTTTTCGCACCAGTGACTGGCCCTGAATTCAGGGCACAAAACTAGTTTTTAACGACCATCGATCACCAATCCTCTTTCTAAGGATTAAGGATGACTCATTGATTATTATACCTATCGTATTTTTACTATCGTTATACATATATTATATTCTTATGTTAATGTCCAACCAATTGGTACCCTACTCCGCAAGAACCATGTCAAAGTAACATTATACACCAGTGGCCTATTTCACCATAATTACAATTGTGACAATTGTAAAATATCACTGTTACTGACGTCACAGGCGTAGACTACGGCTACCGCTTACTGTCGGACGGTCCATGTGCTTGTTTGCCTGCCACCAACATAAAATTATTACTAATAACGTTATTATATCGTTAATAAACTACTTTTTATTTTCCGAAACCCGTGACAATTGTCGCAAGGTTTATACTTCGTTTTATTTAAGATTAGAATTATCTGTCAAACGGGTGAACAAAGAAGCAGTGGTCGTAAACCTTCCTTCTTCGATTTCGGCCGATACCACTGAATTTCTCGGAACTTATGTATATACATATCATTTGATATTTACCGATAGCTGAACGCATAGTTTTCACATTTATTATTAATTTGTTGGCAAAACTGTATTTAAAATAAGTTATAAGTGTTTTATAAGCAAGATGGCGGCAATTTAGAAAAAAGATATATATTGAAAGTTTTCGTTTAGTGTTTGGCGGTTTTTAACAAAGTATTTTTTTTTATTTGTAACTAATATCGTACCGATTTTACATTTACCTAATGAAGTTTACAGTCTAAAATTTAACAATATTTGCATATTTAATCTGGCTTACATTATGCACTCCCAATACTTTTAAAAGTCATGCATTTAAGGATTAAAACTATCGGTATAAAAGCGGACACGGTGTCATAAAGACTGAGCAGATAACAATACTAAGACAACCCTACGCATCGGCAACGTCGTTTAGTATTTGTTGCCATTATAGGCAGTCTGGGACGCTCTAATGTAATTTGAATTTGGTAACAAATTAGAAAATAAAACTCAGAGGACATACATAGTTTTATTCACTGTCAGTGGAAGAGTCCGAGGACTCGGAACCACCAACGTTTATAATAATTTTTTCCACAGTGTTATCTATTACATTATCTAATTTCATTTAAAAAAATATATTCTTTTAAAATGTTATATACCGTAGCCAACGATATGCCAGCAGTCTCAGCAGTCTTTTTCACATGTTCCGATTTAGTGGGATATTCCTTTCTATGGCACATTTCTTAATTTGTAAATATTCACCATCATCCGCTTTTCACTGGTAGTCACAGGATTTTGCTTTCATCCATTTTAAATGTGCACCAACAAACAAAATATCTAAATAGATCAACAATTAATAACGAAATTGAACAAAAACGATAACAACAATCTTTAAGTAAGCTAACAGCAATATAAAACACAACCGACTCAACCGACAACAATATGAAGTCGAATGACAGACAGTGACATTTTAAAATTGTGTGAGAACTCTGCCTCTTTAGGTTTTTTAATGTACAACCTTTCCATGAAAAATTGCAAACGCAATTTATTAAAATTATTATCTTTTCATCTTAGAATATAAATTAACTAACATTATGTTTCTTATCTGTTCACAACACTGAGTAATGTGTATTAATATAGCGTGATAATAAATTCGTGATATTTAATAACTCGTATTTACTGTTCGATCCGCAGAATTTGCCTGTAAAAAAAACCTTATATCTCGTTCTGCAAAGGTCTTTCTAATGCTAAAAAAAACGAAGTATAGGTAGTACAATTTTCATTAATTCTTGACATGAACATGACGTTCGGCTTATGTCGGAATTTCGCTACAATTGTCGTGATTTTTGTGACAATTGTAATTTTGCTGCGCATAAAAGTAGCAATTTACTGCTGATTTATTAAAGTTCCTGCACTAATTTTTATGCTGGTGGCAAAAAAACGCACGGCCCTTCCGATGGTAAGCGGTAGCTGTAGCCTATAGACGCTCCCTATTGGAGAACCGTAGATTTACAATTGTAGGACTTGTTAATGTTGTGAAATTGGGGCCAGATTGTAAGAAATCTCTTACTACTTGTCATTTTTATGGTTCTAGAGTTCTAGATGGCTCTATTCTAATAGTCGCCTTCCATACTTTCGCTTGGCACCAATATATTAGGTAGGAGGCTAATGGCGCCATGCCCACCTACACGCGCAAGCGCACGATTCCACGAAATTATGTTTTCCTTATTTTAAAATTTCTAACTTATCTCAAAACCCGTTGGTCGCAGTGGCGCAGTATTGAAATCCGTAACCTAAATCTTGTACAGTACACGTACCTAAATATTGAAATGAAAGTCTTAATGAATTAAGGTTGTTCACTGACCTAACTTAAAAAAAAAATGTTTTATTAGAAAACCTGTTTTTATTTACAGTATGTCCAAAACAGTGAAAGTTCGGGCCTTTTTTAATTTGTTTGTAAATAAGTAAGTATATCTTGCAATTGAAGCAATCATTGTGTATTTAATTTTCGTTGAATATTTTTGATTAGTATCCTGGTCACGGCACCAATGTGAAATGGTATTCTTACCGCGAGTTGAACCTGACAGTAATCGCAAGACATTCCACTAAAATGCTAGTACAGCCGCCATTAGACATATTGGAGCTGCTACTGTTCTCAAAATATCTGAACAGTTCGCCATGACAATACTGCTCAGATATTAGTGATCAACCTGGCTGCTCTGATATATCTGATGGTGATGTAAAAGCGATGATAAAATACAGTAGAAAGGATAGCAACCTACGACGCCGAGGCAAAATAGTAGCTGTGCAAATGTTTACCATCTTCTAGCAAAACATAGCACTGGAATTCTTTACCGGCACATGTTTTTCCGCATACCTATAAGTTGGGACCCTTTAAACGAAGCGTGAAGAAGCATCTAGCGGGCCAGCAAGGCGGTGGCAACTAACAGGTTACTGATTGTCTCCTGTTCGTTGCCGCCGCGATTTGGGCTCTACTTTTCACTTACGATCAGGTGGAGTGGAGCCACTTTGTTGTGCCAACAGCAAAACTGTGCTAGGAATACTATCAAATCCCATCTTACCCGTGTCGATGTAAAAACAGCCGATCGTAAAACGCAGGTATAAATCAATTTTAAAGTCGAAGTTTGCTCATGCAGTGACTTTGACATTCACAGTTTATGAGGTTACTACTCTGTTTACTATGCGTCAACGTTAGTCATCCTAATCTATATGGCATTTACGCCTATTAGTATAGCATTGTTTGCCATGATTCATGTGACTCTATGATACGATGTTGATAGCGTATTGGTTCCTAATTTATAAATTACTAATTAGGAATACTAAGAGATATTGATTTCAATCTGATAAAAGCTGTTATAAGTGTGTCGTTACAGTTACACTAATCCCATACGACTAAGAGCGCTGTTTGATTTTCCCACTTCTCTGGTCAGAATACAAAAAAAGCGAACTTCATATCATAATGGGACGACGTGCCCGTAAGGCACTCGACTGACACTAAACAGGCACTGCCTATAGATTTATTTTTATTTGCTATTTATTTACTGTAACGATTCAAAATTGCTTGTTGCTGGGCCCACTTGCATAAAGAATCTTTTGACTTTGACTATAAAAGCTTCAAAATGACCTGAAGCTTTTTGTTTGCGTCTCATGCGAGCTTTTTACCCTCGACAATAACTTATCCTCGTCGCCAATTTTATCTCTCGACACCTGTATCGGAAACTAATCCGCATTTCCCTTGTTCCAGGCCCGGGCAATCTGATCACGGGCACGGCGCGCTGGCGTTCGGCGGGAAGCCGGCCGCGGGGGCGGTGGTGCCCCGCGCCCCCGCGGCGCCCTACCCCCCGCAGTACCCCGCGCTGCGACTCCACCAGCCCGGATATGGCTCGGCTGCGCTCTCCTTCAGGTAAGACATTTCGTTGCTGGACTTTCTAGTCATTTGCTTCACAGTGCTAGTGCTGTATCTCAGCGGCCTTACTGCGATCTTCGAAATCTGCAAATTACAGAGATTTGTCTGTCACTCTAATGACGCCTTCGACATGACAGAGAAAAATCCTCGATGTGTTCGAATTTCGATGTTCGCGTTAAGGTGGGTCCACACTTGTAACAATACGACGGACCGGACTACGTGACATTGCAACAGAACATGTTACGCTCAACGTGGACGCTCCGTGATCGTGCTGACACGGTTACACACCGTGTACGATGAAATGTCACAAGTGTAGACGCACGTTGGCGAACCAGACTGCGTGGCATGACATCGGTACAAGAGTCGGTCGTTGGTTGTCTATATATGATTGACTACCGAGGCGGCGGCGAGGTGCGGGCGGGGGACGTACCGCCGGACTGGTCACGACGTGATCCATTCCTAGCCCATGGCTGTGCCTGTGTCATCTGGCGTACTTGTACGCGTGTCATAAATGCAAATGTGGACGTGTCGTGGTCACGTCACAGGTCGGGGAAAATAGCGAACATGCTTTGAAGAAAACCGACTCGAGATGGATCGGCCCGTAACACGTGACTTCGATGCGTGACAGTGCACAGACCATCGTCCACACTAGGCCCGGTTATTAGATCGTAACTCCATACATTGTCCTGCAGACTGGTCATACATGGTCTGTGTCGAAACAGTTCTTTGAGTGTTCGGAATGGATTGTGCCGTACTGAAACTTGTAACAAATTGTTCGCGTACAAAATACGTCCACATTAACGGTACTGACACGTGTTACTGTTACGGTCACGGAATAATGTTCGGCAAAATGTCACAAGTGTGGACCCACCTTTAGTTGGCCAGATCAGATTGAAATAGTTGAATCGCTTCAACGCCTTCCATCGATCTCGCTGGAGCACAAACTTGTAGAAGTATTTCAGTATAGTACCAACTATCGTAGCCGGTCTGAATGGGTCCTGGCTTTTCCCCAGGCAACCAACAGAACAGACATCGAAAACTTTACTAGTTTACATTAATTGAAAAAAAAAAAGAAACATTTGAATTGGTAAGTGACGTTACAGTCTCGTGCATTTACCCTAATTTATCTGTTAATTTAATACTGACTCTGGCGTTTGGAATGAGACTATGACGTTACCCTAATCAACACGTTCTATTCACCTATGCCCAGAGGGTATAGACCGGACACGGAGTATGCTGACTCATCAATCTCATCGTCATCCATCATATACATTTCATCAAAAAAACTTATTTGCAGACATAGAAGGCGCGGTGGCAACAACGTCGATTGACTAGGGACTTCCTTCCGAGATTAAATTCATCGATAAGTGAAAACTCATTTTGGATTGACATTTCATATTAGCTGATAAGTTCAGCGTATAAATAAAAAATAACCTAAATATACGAATTATTTACTACCCTGCAACGTTATCTTTGTATTTTTTAGGAATCAAATTTAAATAAAAATCATCTTTAACCACCAACTATGTTTCCTCATTCAATTGATTGTCATCCAAAGTAAGCTTAATCCTCGACTGCCGTACTCGTGATAAGCCTAATTTAGATAATTTTATCACAAAGTCATAACGTAGTTATGTCAAAAGATGAAATAAAACTATGAAAACGGATAGACTCGCGTATATTAATTAACTTTAACTTCATTCCGACGTTTCGAACACTTTACAGGGCCGGCAGACCACGAACCCTGTAAAGTGTTCGAAACGTCGGAATGTTGGATGAAGTTAAAGTTAATTAATATACGCGAGTTTATCCGTTTTCATAGTTTTATTTCATGAGTAATCCTCGGGGTAACCGAAGAAAATATTAATTATGAAATAACTTATCGATAAAATAAGGTCGAGTGGAAGTCCCTAGCAAAATTATTATGTTCGTGCCACCGTGATTTCTATTTCTGCTTATTTGACTTGTCCGTCAAATTGATACCTGTAGCTAATCTAAGATTTCATAATTATAGTCAACGTTTAACTTGACTATGAGAACTGTTTTTATCTCAAGATGTTTCACGCTAGCAAATACGCGGGAAACATGATCAAATACGATTTCCAAGTACTTCGGATGAAACCTAAACTTGCGTATCGTATTTAACAATGTTCGCATAGCATTCGAATGTTCGCGAACATGAGTATAATTAACCTATCTGTCAAAGAATCTAAGTTTGAAATGCAATCGTAAGTTGATAGCGTTATGTTTGAAAATACTATCAGTATAGACTTCGATGGAGTTCAAAAATATGTACACAAATTTTCATTTCGTTCAATGGAAAAATGAGTACATGCTTATGAACTAGGCTGCTTCTTTGTCTGAGCAAGGAAATGTTACCTTGCAAAAACAATTCCCATGCCTCTGTATCAAACTCAAGTAGCAAATTGACAGTTACTTTCAAAATGGCCAATTTTGCTACAGAATTCGTGGTACATAAGTCGTTTT
>JALPQI010018271.1:0-21130 GCA_025490895.1 Thaumatotibia leucotreta
CATTAATCCATCCAAAATGATTCGTAACGCACTCATAATGCCAGTTTTCTGCTGGATGTCTAGAAATACTGTGAGAAGTTAAAACAGTTTACAAAAATGTCAGTTTATAGGTAATCTTAAACCACTCATAAACCAGTTTATTCCTCGACTAGGAACTTTAGTATGCAAAAAGTAAAAACTGTCTTGTCATTTTCTAGAGCTATACTACAGATTATTTTTTAGAAAATTTGTTCTAAAGAAATCATTTTTATAGACAAGTTTAACTAGACGCCATTTTTACTGCCTAATATTTTGTGAAATTATTGTAGCGAACTATTTTTTGGCTTGTTTTTGTACTTTTATGAATGTTTTCTCTGTAACAATCATCCTATACTTTTTAATATACATTTTTATGAATAAAACAAATGGCGTAAACATATAAACACAATCCAAAAAAAAAATTTTTACTAAAATATTTTTATTGTTGGTTAATTATTTATTAAATATTACATTTTAAGCGGGCGCTCTTATTTAAAGAGAGTTTTACACAAATTCCGCGAGAGACTTTCATCCGCACTAAGTTTTGCGTGTTTAGGTATCAGTATTAGCCGATGAAAACTATGAAATAAGAAGTTAGAAATTTGTGACGCCATGTTGTAATATTACCTTAGCATTATTTTTTTGAGATCTGCGCCATTATACGTATCGTTGTCTATTTCTATTAAAATCTTTCTTAAAGCTGGTAGGGTTGAGTTCATTTGGTTTTAAAACTTCTCAGGTAAGTACTTCTGTTTATGTCTAAAGTTTATCTATTAACTATCTACTAGTGCACATTGTAGTCTATAAATAGTATATAAATACTGTAGAAGAATGCCTTAAGACTATTTGAAAATGTTTAACGCTAAACTCTGTCTATTCGTGGTTTCTAGAGGGAGTCTTATGAATAGTTACAAGGTTGTGCCCACTTTACTATAGACTGTCTATAAGCGTTATTGAAGATAGCTTGGGGGATATTTTACTCTTATGGTAGACAATCAAATCAAAGTCTATTAGATATCTAATATCCCCTTTTTAGATTCGCTTTTGTTACTTGGGGTGGGTACCAAGCGACGATATATATAATAGATAGATATATATAGATACTTAAATACATAGACAACCATGACCAAGGAACAAATATTTGTGATAAATAAATACACAAATAATGCCCCCCGCCGGGATTCGAACCCGGAACCTCCAGCTTCGTAAGCAGGGTCACTACCAACTATGCTACGGAGGCTGACTAAGGTTATAGATATGATTAATGATTATCTTATCGCGACTTGTGACACTGTCTTTCGGACGAACTCTAGCCAATGGCACTAGTTTATACTTAGTTTAGGGGGCATAGGTACAACCACAACACTACGTCTTATTTTAGATGTATGAACATAAAAAATGTAACTCTTTCTTGAACTGTACGAGTAATAGTAGGTACAATAAATAAAGTATTAAGATTCACCGCATAAAGAACTAACCGCTTTGAGAGTAGCCAATCTAATCTATTACTGAATAAATTATGCCTCTTAAGTAGGCAAATAGCTATCGAATATAAAGTTTCCCCCAAGACTATGAAAAACCCGTAGGAGAGTAATAAAGTTGTTTTTATGTGATGGAAGCGCGGATCTAGATTCGCCCCTGATGTGCCACGGGGCGCAAAATCCCGGGTCGGGGGTAATAAATGCGATTAGACAAATATTTCCTGACGCACGCCACTTTTTCCAAAACTTGGCGAATAAATCAGATCGGCGGTGCGTCGCAGTTTTCGCGTCGTCTTGCCAAATTTATGTACCGATCGGCCCTTTCGTATGGAGATGTGTCCCGCTATTTACATATAAATACCTCGATTATTTGAATTATTCAATCGAGAGGGGGCGGCCCTGACAAATCACTTCCTCGGGAGATGGCACAAGTCGCAAGGCTCGATGTCGGTTTGACATGTGGCAGGCTCGCGGCGCTCCATGTGTGCTTACGTGAGCGGCTAACTTCGCCCGCCTACCATATTATTTGCTTTACAACTTTATATCGAAGTAACAAAATAGCAACGATACAGATGTTAATAAGCCAGTATAATTTATAACGATTTATGAGCACACGGTACCTAAAATATACCCAAAAAATTTAAAAGTCTGTATATTGTATTTTCTCAGAGACTCAGGAGACCCAATGATTTGATATGATTATTTTAAAATGTGTCCATTCTATTGTACAAAGTTAGTATGCTAACTGCATAAACACCCACAGTCACAAACTTTAACATTTAAATTAGGGAAGAGCTTAATACCCAATCTCCAATAAGATGTATATTCCGTATAAAATATGAAATTTACTCAAGTAAGGTAACATTAGGCGTTACTTTACATTAGCTGATTATGCGATTTTAGTTTCTAGGCGCACTACTTATACAGGGTGTAATCGATAAGTGTTTACAGGCCATAATTCCATAAATATGAAAGATATCAGAAAACTTTTAACTGATATCGAAAGTACGTTACCCAACGAGTAAAATTACACTAATAACTTTTTTTAAATAAAATCAGAAATATCCCAAATACATTTAGTAGGTAAACCGTTCATTCAAAGACTAGTTTAATATGACCGAGGCATTTCACCGTTATCAAATGATTCATGATTTGTCTTATGTTATTTTATTACAATGCATTCGTACAAATAACAAATCTCTAACAGTTTTATCTCTTATGACACCCGACAATCTTTAAGGCTGTAAAGTCATCATACTGAATGTATGGGAGCATTTTAACTTTTTTTTCATATTAATTCATCTATTTAGAATAAGTTAGTAACGTACTTTCGATATCAGTTAAAGTTTTCTGATATCTCTCATATTTACGGAGTTATGGCCACGATTACACCCTGTGTAGACGAGTCATGATCATAAATAAACATGAAAATTCAGAAATCATTTTTATGAACGAATTAATCGAAATTCATTATTATTACACGGCACGAGCTAAGTAGGTTCTTCAAGTCTATAGTACATAATTACTTATTCAATCTTACCTAAACAATCGAAACATACAAATTAGAACTGATCGTGACAGTCGATAGTGTGACCGACTGCCACTTTTGGCTTTGTTACTTGTAAATGGGTTTACGCGTCTCATCTACTCTGTCCAGCACAGGAGTAAAATGAAACGTAAAAGCAACTATTTACAAAGCACAGGGCGTAGGTAGTTTCCCCGCATTTTTATGTCCTCTCACGTGCCATTTAGCCCGGGAAATAGAAGTTTTTGTATGGAAATCGGACGCACTAAACCCCCGAGCTCTGGGCGGGCTTTCCGCCTATTGTTGTTATGTAACAGCCACATAAAACTTTATCATTCTCATATAAACCCAAATTGGTTGTTTTTCGTCTATTTGTCTAGGTGCTGGCCGTCCAAATTGCTACGTTTATAAGTTTCAAAAAAGTAGGTATTTAGATACCTACTTTTTTATAGATCAATAGTTATTTGTTATACAAGGGTGCAAAGTTGTATTTTACCCGCGAGATGAAATTGAAACACGAGCAAGCGAAAGGATTCTATAGTTGAACCACGAGCGAAGCGAGTGGTTCTAAAATAGAATCCTGAGCGCAGCGAGTGTTTTAACATACGAGAAGTAAAATACATTTGCACCCGTGTGTAACACAAAACTTTTCCCCTCACTATAGCGAGGAAATTCAAAAAAGGTAATTATTTGTTCACATTACAATCATCATCGGGTTAGTGATAATAATTTTCCAAATGCATCATGTATTTAATGCAAGATTTTGTCGCAGTAAACTTACCACGAAAAAGTAAACGCAGCACAATTTTAACACATTCCTGTAGTTGCACACCAACGCCAATGCATTATTAAATCATTCTCATTCATTATTTTTACAAA
Organism: Thaumatotibia leucotreta; assembly: GCA_025490895.1. Lineage (NCBI taxonomy): Eukaryota > Metazoa > Arthropoda > Insecta > Lepidoptera > Tortricidae > Thaumatotibia > Thaumatotibia leucotreta. Next base: position 3,904 of record JALPQI010018271.1, read on the forward strand.
ATTATAACAGAACACCCTGAAAGTTGTTTAGTTTACTATTTTTATGCGTGTTCGAGTCGGTAAATAAAAATTATAACCTATAATATTCTTTGACAATGTTGACGTTGACATTTTCTGCGTTTTGTGATTGCATCTAGTCATCTTATCATCATTCATTAAAACAATTGTTACTTATGGAATTTTAGGATTTATATGTTAAAATCATCATATTATATAAAGGTTTGTATTTTACACTAAATTCTCAAACAAATTATTTAATTATCATTAATATGGAACAATTTCCATGTGCATTTTACGTTTTGTTATTCCAAAACCAAGGTCATTACTTTGCCACACAAGTGAATAATATGCGTTTTTACACGTTCGTATTAAATGATAATCGAGCACTTTACGAGCTAGTGAGGGGAAAATGTAATTTTGGCGTCAGCTATGTGACATTTATTAGACACACAAATTACGTAGTCCCACGGTTAATTACCTAAGGCTCATACATACATTAGTATTTAGTTGCAGATTTCTAAGAATGAACTTTTTCATCACACTTGCTGTCTAAGCGCGTCATTGCCTGCGTGCGTAGCGGGAGTAATAGAAAAGTGAAATTCCCTAGGGAGTAATAGAAATGTCAGTACGTCATTCAATAATATTATGCCTTGAAACTAATTTTTTTGTCGGCAAGTGTGATGAAAAACATTGTATGCATCACGGTCGGTAAGCGGAATACTAACTCGAGGCATAAAAGCCCTCCGCCTGACGGCGTCGGGCTTCTAACACTCTCGTTAGTGATTCCCTACTTACCTCCCTTGATGCACAATGTACTATTAACAGCTTAGAAATTATTCTTATGCATATATATGACGTTAATAGGGCTATCGGAAAAACGGTTAGCTTCATATTAATAAGGTTTAATCTTTAACTTTACTGACAAAAGTTCATTCATAGAAATCTGCAACTATAAGTGATGATAAGTATTTGTAATAGATGGGTAGATAAATACATATTTAAAACCAATCAACCATGACTTACAAAATACGTATTCTGATAAATACAGAAAGGCAGTCACTACTCACTACAGACTGAGCTACGAAGGGATGGCAGTAGCTCAGTCGACTATAAACAAATGTGTCCACATTCTCACTTCGTTGTTTTGTAATCGGTACGTTACATACGGTACGGTTAAATACGATTAAAATGCGGATATATCTGTATGTAATCGACTGTACCTAATGAGAGCCACAGATGTAGTGTATAATCTTTCTCCTTCCCATTTTCACAGAAACGTCCAAATTTATCTTTCTCTCTCAATTAACTTCAGTGCAATGGATTAAGGTCCGACCGAGACCCATATTTTAGTCTCGGCCAAGACCGAGACCGAAACCGAGAATAAATTTTATTCTCGGTCGAGACCGAGATCGAGACCGAGACTTGGTAGAAAGGATAAAAAACGTAGGTACATAAATTACATAAACATCCCTAGCAAATACCTATAGTAATTATGATATTTTCTTTTTTTGATTTTTTTTATGTAGGTACCCCACAAACCGGTATTCGAATTTTAGGTATTTTTATCGATAGTGTGATAGGGGTCGCTTACTCTAAATGATTCCTTCCGTTCATTTCAAAGTGAAATCAAAGTCAGTTCATGTCAATATGAGACCAATAAAATCGCAGAAAGTTCGCGAGATGGCGTCAAGCTCGCCAATAATTATTCATTATCAATACGAATCTCGGGCACGGCCGAGAGTCCCGGCCATTTTTGGCCCAGAGCCAAGAGTGATATCTCGGCTCGATTTTTGGCCGAGAATGCCGAGACCGAGACCGAGACCTCGGTCGGACCTTACAATGGATACGGAACTGAAGCTCATTATGACCATACCTGGGATAACTGGGGGCAAGTTATAGGGATTTGATATCGATTAAAAAGATGTCGATATAATTATAATAAAATATGTGCTTATTGAACATTATCGATTACAGTACAGAGGATGTCATATCTGATATCGGGCCTCTTGTATGCAGATGTCATTTTAATCAAAATGACAATTTAAATATTGATATTTTAATATTAATTGTATATTTTGAAAACTAATTTAAAATAAACGCGTAACTATACGTTTAAACTTATTTTTTATTTTAATTGAAGAGTAAGTACCTAATATTTATTTATGCCGAATAAAATTTTGATGTTGTCATTTACAGTAACATCGATATATTTTTAGTCGATAAAATATTTTGCTACATCACTTTCGTATAAATGCCCCGAGTTATCCCAGGTATGATTATGACAGCAATATTCGGACATTTCAGTAAAAATACAAAGGCAAAGAATTATGCATTAAGTAGGTAGGTACATCTGTATTCGAAATGTTCGCCCCCCGGATGGCTCCATGGGCGTTGTGAGCACCGCGGCCTGCAGCGAGCATGGCAGCCGTTCGCCACATCAGATAACGTTTGATATGCTAATGGCGGCAAATGCACGTGTAATGAGCGCGACGGTTTAGCGCCCGCCGATTGTGCATTAGTGGCGAGACCGCTTCTAGTAACTAAATAATAAAATGACGATATTGGTACATTTATGTATTTACCAGCATCTAGCGGGCCAGCAAGGCGGTGGCAACTAACAGGTTACTGATTGTCTCCTGTTCGTTGCCGCCGCGATTTGGGCTCTACTTTTCACTTACGATCAGGTGGAGTGGAGCCACTTTGTTGTGCCAACGTTATTTTTATTGGGTCGGCAACGCGCATGTGACACCCTGAGGTTGCAGGCGCCCATAGGCTACGGTGACTGCTTTCCATCAGGCGGGCCGTATGCTTGTTTGCCACCGACGTGGTATAAAAAAAAAAAAAAAACGGAATTCATAATGTCGATTCCGTAACATAAATGTACCCATGTATGTAAGTCATTTATGATCGCGTATCATTAGAATCAGAAAAGTCTAGGTTTTCAATTTTGTTCAGTGCAAAGAAAGGAGATCGAATAAGAATATCATATAATATGTTGTATGTATGTAGATAAGTAAACGTTTCAAAGAACTACGAAAGCAATGCTTGTAATTAAGGTCGGAAACCAAAATATACGATAAACGTAAATGGAAATAAAATTGTTCAATTTACGTTCATCGTATATTTTGGTTCGTGAGCCAATCAACTTTTCGATCGACACTATTTTGTCCCGTAACGCAGGTGACAATTTCATCAAGTTTGCTAGAAAAAATGCTTATAAATTGTACATGCGTTAGGCCCCACACAAGTTCACATCGATACATTTACGTTCCAACTGTTTTTCATAGAATGAATTGACGCACATTTTTGTAAGTCCATGAAAAGTAACGCAGCAGACAGAAAATATGTCGATCGAAAAGTTGATTGGCCCTCGTATATTTTGGCTCATTGGAGCCTAACGCGAGGGACACAAATTAACACGAGTTCGTAAGTATTTTTTCTACCACCCGTCACTCAATTGACAAACTACACAAATGCAAAACATTCAAGAGCGTTTACTTTGTGTTTTATTGTTAGTTGACGTAGTAAATTATTCACTAGACTCACCACGGCTTTGCACAAGATAGTCAACAATATGTATAAGCCCAATTACTTTATCTATTAAAAAAAATCGCTTCTAATTCTGAACTGTGAAAACTGTTTTGTGGGACTTTGTTTTTATGTCACTGTATATTTTTTATGTTAGGTAATAAATAAATAAATAAACAAAAAAAGACCTAAGCACACACGGGGACAGAAGCGAAACGATTGTTTTTTACTAAGTATGTAGTAATGGTTTCCCCGGTGATGATGCTTCGTATTATACGGTAAGAACAAGCCCTTTCCACGCACGCTGTTGCAACGGCCGTACTCGTGTTAGGGTCGAGTAAAATTTGCGGATTAAGATGTTATCGCAAAGAACTTGACGCTCGCGCAACCACGATCGCCATCATCGGTCGCTAATGCCCGCTAATGCCCATTGTTCGCGTTGATGTATCGAGTGTGTTGTTCGTGGTTGTGCACCCGCCAGTATTAAAGTGCGAGCTTTTTGAAAAACTCCCATGGCCAAAAGTATAGAAACAAGTTTATCATGTCAATGTAAGGAAACCAATGAAATGACTACAGACTCAAGTACATTAATGTGTAGTTCATAAATACGTTGCTATCGTAAAACCGCGTTTTCACTTAGTGTTCTGAGCGAGCATTCGTTTGTTCTTGGGCAGATGAAAACAGTAATTCACATAGCAAAATGTTCGTTCGTCAGCCCACGAACAAGCGAATGCTCGCTCAGAACACTAAGTGAAAACGCAACTTTAGAGATTATAAGATTTATAAGGCACCTTTAGTAGGTACCTACCTATTCATTTTTCATAGTAGACTAAAACCTTGCATTCTTTATCTCAACATTTATTAAATAAGTTGATGTATATTAAGTGTTACTTGGGTAGACCAACTGTTTGTTGTTGTTATTCTGTTACGTCACCCAGGGGACTAAATAGCATAGTTTGCAAAAAAAAAATCTAGCATGCTCTAGGCACGCTCTACTATTACTAACATGGCTTAGTGGGTGGCCCACCATGGAAAGGCCACGTAACTGTACGTAACATGTAAAGGGTTCCTTAGTTATTCCAAAACGAATGTGCCGATTATGTTCGAAATAGTTTTATTTAAAATTATATGATTATATGGTAAAGTATTCTGTAAGCATACTTACTTTTCATGTTTTTCCCATATTTTTTGGGCCTATGCATCAAAAGTTTGAGGCCCTCCCTCTAACTTTTGATCCGTAGGCCCAAAAAATATGAAAAAAATCACATTTTTTTTCTTCTTGAGCGGTTAAAGAAAATTCTTTTGGGACCCTTAGTATTTTTCTAAGACCTTAAGAGTATTCAACGATACCCCACACTGTAGGATTACAGCAAAATAAAAGGCCATCTTGGGCTTTCTGCGATGTTGTGATGGAGACACACGCAGATTTTTCCAATAAATGTACATTTGAAAAATCTGTGATTTTTTTTAGAAGATGTCCGTCAGTCAGAATAAGGTTAACATTTGGAATATTTCGATACTAATCTGTGGTAATGAAGAACACACTGGCGTACACGTGACGTATGGCGTTGATTTATGGATTTTATGGGAACGTTGTGGTAGTGTTTAAGGTTTAAGTACCTACATTGCAAACTGTTATACTGATTAACAATGCTACAACTTTATTGTTTTTTTCACCCTGTATGAATATCACAAGTGAACGTGGTACTTTATAATTAGGGGTAATAATATGTATGTAAGTAGGTACACCGCTATTATAGAGTAGGTAGACGGGACGAAGATAGCATTCCCGAAAGACGATCCTAAACGACCCTAAAGTGCACTTTAAATATTGAGAAGGTTCCCGATCGCATCGGTTATCGATCGCTGCCGAATCTCTTCGGCCACTTTTCCACCCTCTCTGTAAAGTAAATCGCATTTACAACGTTTCAGCCTCGCTAACATGTTAAAACAGAACTAATGGACATTCGCTCCAGTCTCAGCCCGCAGGAGACGAATAATACAAGTAAAATGGTCCCATCTCCACGCTTCATTAATTTTATTGCCCTGAGGCGCTCAGAATCGGAGGCTGCCGCCGGCGTAAACAGGGCATTATTCCGTGCTGCTAGCGACTTAAATTAAATAAACACAAACCATTATGGCTATTTGGGAATGCACTTGCTTCTTTGTCTATTCGACAACTGTCAACATTTTGGCACGGCGGTAATCCTTTTCAATGGCTGCTTTACATGTAGATGTAGGATAGCGGTACAACGCGCTAATGTAATGGAGATATTAGCGCGAGAGCGTAGCGGAATAATTCAGACATGGGTTTTTTGTCTGCGCGTCACACAATGGGATTATTCGCCATTGATCATTGCTTATTATAAGTAGCAACGGAGGGTGCGTAACATGAAAACTAAATTTGGTTTATCGGCTATTATGGAAAGTAGGTGTTAATCTTGAAACAGTAATTTATTATGTGATCGTGACTTCCTCGTTTTGAATGAGGTTTCATGGTTTTGGTGGAGTGGGGTTGCATTAATTTCGCAATTATTAGCCCTTTCCAACCGACTATGCATTTATATTGCATTTACTTGTGTTCATTATGGTGAACGTGAATCATACAGGGTGGGAATGAGTATACCGACAGACTTTACCAATGCATTTTTGATGTCAAAAGAAGTAAAAAAAAATATGAGACATATGTCATTTTTGGGAAAAAAGTTTTTTATTTAATTCTTTTTTGTAAATTTTTGAATTTTTTTATAGGTACATTACCAGTAGGTAATAAATTGTAGGGAAAGATTTTTTTAAGGATTTAATGTGTTTTTTAGTTGAACTTTTTTCTGATACTTTTTAGTCATTTTCTCTAACTTTCGTCAGTGAGTATGTCAATATGAAAACTATTAGTGTAAGAATTTTAATCGTGCAATCTATCAGTGACTTGTGATGAAAATAGTTTTATGAAAAACATGTAATTATCTCTTGAATTAAGCCGAATCCAGAAAAGTTCATATGACATTTTAGTCTCAAAATGTGGTCCGGAATACACCTTTCAAGTTTGTCGGGTTACTCACTAATCACCCTGTATAGGTATAGTAGTAAAAACATTGAAAAACTGTGAAAGTATTTCACATAAATACAAATATTAAAATATTTTTTGTATTTACTCTGGAAATTAAATTACGTGAATGTTTTCAGACTGTAAAGTTTAATAAAGACAAAAACACCAGTAGGTATTCACGAAAACAAACAAAAGATAATAAATGAGGGGTAAGTGGAGGTTAGGTGGCCGTAACCTCTTAAGTCACGATCCGTGGTCGGATTGAACAATACCCTTGGCACAGGGGACATAGGCACAGCCCACCAGTCAATACCACTCTCACTTACTTTGGCACAACTGGATATTACAAAAATAACAATTCTCATAGGTGCTTGAATCCTACTATGAATTGATTAGTAAGGAATGAGGAATTATAATCTGAAAGTATCCCGAAATTTAAGCTTTTTAGTGCCGTAGTCTAGCATAAATGTCAAGTAGAAATTTGGTCTAGAGGGGACTAATTAAATTAACTAACTAATTTTGCGTTGGTTGGAAAAATTCAAGGTGGTTAAGAAGTACTTATCTGACCAGTGCTAATAGATCCAATGATGTAATTGGATTCGTTCTTATTTAAATACATAGTTTTGTGAGTCAATTTTATAACCGTTAGAAAGGCTTTAGATTAATTATCTATGGTGTGCTTACCTAATATTTTGAAAATAATTTCGATAGCGTAAACTACGTAAAAAAAATACGTAGAATTTCAAGTATATTATAAAATGAACCAATTACGTTTGAAGAAAATAATTTACAGATACACCAGCTACATTGAGTAAAGTAGAAGCATAATGTAGAGATATCTGAAATCGTCTACTGTGTACTGAAATTGTGTCCTCCCTCTCCCAGAATGCCCTTAACTACTAATGTTTACTCTACTCGGAGCGCGACAAAGGGCCGGAACTATTGTTTGTTGGAGAAGCTTTATTCGGCGTCCCTCGCCGCTTGCGCCGACAATAGGTTAGCCAACTTAAAATATATCACACCACGTTGGCAAACGGGATTTTTTGACTTACAAGCCATATTACTCGTTGCTTTTATTTTTGTTGTACATATCAATCCTATCATCTATTTTAAACCTGGTGACTCTTTGCGATGTAGACCTCATACTAGTCTAGCTGGATTTTTACATAGCAGAATACCTATTCAGCTATTAAAAAAATCCAGCTGCTACTGCAACATAATACTTTAATAGCATATTGTACTTACATAATACATAACTAAGTAGGTACTTGGCTGATATGCTACTATGATGGTTCCCGAAAAGTTTAAGACTATAAAAATAGTACGTATCTTTATACTTTATAAACGTTCTTTGTAACTATATAAAAATACTAAATTAGCGTCATATTATTGACGTTAGTGTGTAAACCTGTCTCAGAATAGCCGAATACTACATATATATGCAAATAGAACCATCTAAAATATTCGATTACTAAAACTCGCAATAGGTACAAAAAAAAAAAACGTCTTATCCACGCTAGTCCACCCTAGGGCGGGGGCGCTGGAGAGTTGAAAATTATCCTTTTCACGAACGACCTTAAGCATAATAGAGAAAGCACTTAAGCCATTTTCTCCGCCTTTGAGTGGCGTAAGTGCGCCCGTTTGCCGCGGCCACATCTCTTGAGCTAGAAAATCAGCCATTACATTCGAATAGGCGTCATGAGCGGGACCGATCCCGGCCGGCCTAATATGCTGCTGGGCGGCGCTTACAGCAATTAGGCTACATGCGAGCAAATGGATTGTGCATTACTGACGACAAGGATTGATTTATTGGTCGCAAGGGTCACCGCAACCGAATGTAACTTCGCGCATTCAATAAGGGCTTGGCTTGCATTTTAAATCACTAGTCGGCCAGGTGGTTGAAATACAGTTATTTGTTCAAACGATTGCCAGACGACAACACTTAACTATTTATACTACTCGATGAAGGTTACTCCGAGCTGATTGCCTAGTGTGTCGAGTGTCCGTCATGCAGCAAGCAAATAAATACATAGCAATATTGAAAGTTTTCATTGTCTGTAAAGAAAACCGTTAAGCGATGTTAATTAATCCGGAGATCACGCGATAGAATATCAACTTATTATATGCGTACCTAATTGTTCTTATGAGACGTGAGTTAAGCTGCTTGTGTTAGCAGTAAATAAATATTATCAAAGCAAAATGGAATAGAATAGCAAAGTACATAATATGATTTTCGTATTCTGTAGAGTCAGAGGTCTTTACGTTATCTTCTCAATATTCCTTTATGCAAAGATGATATGTCAGCGGCTGGGTAAGCGTGCCGACTGTGTACCGACCTATGAATAATAAATGTGCCGAGTTGGCCGATTGGGGAAATTGAATTTTATAGTTCGTAACACATTGGAGGACAGATGTCACAAAATGGCCGCGCCGGCGGCGGGAGCCGTAATCGAAATGTCAAATAGAAATCAAAATTAGGTCGATTGTAGTGTTAATAATTAAATAATGACGGAGTGGGGCATGTGTGCGCATTAGAGGGGGCCCTGGCGGCTCCGAGGTGTGAGCCTCATTGTGATTAACAGAGTTACTTCTGTTTGGGTGGACGATTATTGGTCCATTAACCAGAGTACACAATAGATGGCTTTCCATTAAATTATTGAAAAGCATTCAAATGTCAGTGCGGCACCGATACGTGTGGCTCGCTCACGCGACACCTTTATGCATGTACCTAGCTACGTAGAGCCGATATTCGAAATGAATTGCTTTGATAGGCGTCTATTTTAAAGTAACACCCGATGGTCACGTTTTAAATGCTATTTCATTAGCTATACTTTAGCATGTCCGCATTGCACTCAGATAAAAGTATTTAAAGTAAATACAACTACCTACGTAATAGTTTACGTGCGTACCTGCGTCCAATGTATTATTAAGTACCTACTTAAGATTCGATCTGTTATTTTAGGCAAACAATTATAAATTTACTCAGTGCCTCTTTATGCAAGAAGACAATGAAGAACAAAAGCACTTTTCAAAAGTTCAAAGTTATCTAAGATATCATGTATCATGTTAATAATTCAATTTGCCCATCGACTGATGTATTACCGTTAATTGATTCCCCCTAAGCGAAACTCCCTGAGCGGTTCTGAATTAGATAAATTCGCGCTATCCGTTTACATCATTAAATTTTATTAGTGGCAACACAATAGCGTCGCCGGGAGACACTTTTCCGTCCCCCACCAATCCGCATTTCCTTTTGCCGCGAATTAAGCAGGCTATTAAGTCGGCTTTCAGACGTATGACGAATCATTATTGCAGGCAACAATAGTTTCTCTCTTTTATACTTAAGTGATACGTGATGAATAACTTGAGTGTTCCATAATTTCCTAGGTGCTTAGTTCTAGCACCGAATTTTGGAAAATGGAAAAGCGATTTTACAAAACCCTTGCTGGTTAATAGGTATATGTAAAAAAATTGGTTTGTTGAATAAGCGCCAATTTCAGACGCCAAAGTAACATTTAGATGACGTCTGAGCCTAAAAGTTCAGCCGATATGAGCTTTGATGTGTGTAAATCTATACACAAATTTAATTTCTTGCCAGGTATAATCGAACGAATAGTGAATAAGATTCTAATATAATCTGACTAAGTAGCCAACTAAGTTATTCGCCTTGCCGTATCAGTTCATCTAGCGTAGGTACGTTGTACGTATCAGGGTGCTTAGACAAGCTGCCAATCGCTAGCGCTTAATCGTCAATCGTAAACGAAAGGCAGCTAACTGTCTTTGTCGCACTAATATGAAAGTGACAGAATGGGAAAACTACGATACGCTATTAAGCGTTAGCGATTGGCAACTTGGCTAAGCATCCAGTTCACCTTAGGAACCTATGTAAAATTACAACTTAGGTTCATTGTAGCAAAGTATCTGCTACATAGGTAGGTAGTTCACTAATTTACCTAACATTCGTAGTCCAATTTAAAATAACAATTCGCTTTAAGAGAAATAATTGCCTTAATAGGTTCAAAACACACATATAAAATACAAATTTTAAACAATCATCCTAGTTCTAGATTCCGATCTGTCCACAGCAATCATTTTTCGATTAATAGAATTCAATCTTAACGCTCTGTCGTATAGGTTGCGCCATCTAATAGATAGATGGCGTGCAGGCCGGTTATTAGTGTTGCCAGAGTCATAATCTGTCATAAATGTCAAGCCGGCGCGGCGATGTAGCGCTATTATTTGTAATATCGTCGTTTCAATTCCAAACCTAAACAAGTGGTTCTCTATCAACCATTGTCGTTGAAAGTGTCACGCAATCACAACTAATTTGGAATATTAACTCCGAGGGACAACGTCGTTTCGTCCGACATAGTTGAGTAATTGACTTATTACATGGAAGAATCTTGGTACTTAATGACCGAAAATTGTATTCATTTGAAGAGCCGAAATGATAAAGCGACAAAATATAATTGTTTAAGTAATTTATTTATATAAATAATGGTATAAGTAGAATAGAATAGCCAACTTAAAAGTGCATTACAGTATTAGAGTAAAATATATCATACCTAATTGCAAAAGTAGCCGCTATTCCCTGATGACCGGAATGCCGTCGAGTTTGGTGATCTGCTGGAGGCGGTTGCAGGCCTGGGTCCGCCACGTGTCCACATCGGGCTGGCTTTCGCAAATTGGATTCCCGTTGAACACTAGGTCTCTTAGGGCAGGGCATTCCTAACAAAATTACGAATTTCATTTCATTGTTAGTTGACGCCGCGCGACGGTTGGCTAAGTAGAAGTAAATCAATTTAACATTTTTAATGTATAATAACATGAATAACCACCCACGTCAAGCGTCAAGATCTTTGCTCCACTATTTTAAAGCTCAATCTTCAGTTCAGCGACTGTTTTCTAGTCTTAATCCATTACAAAATCAATAAACTTCCAATTAAGGTGCGGTTAAACTAAAAGAGCATTCGCTGTTCTAACCTCCCACTCTACGAAATTCGATCGGTACACAAAACGTGATTGGTTGATTTCTTAGAACGGGCGCTAGAACAGCGAATGCTCTTTTGGTTTAAACGCACCTTCACAGGCGGTAGAAAAAATATCCAAAACCCTCATTCGGTGAAAACCTACATACCTGCAAACGATTGAATTCAACCCATTCTTTGACAAGACCATTCGATAAGTAGAACACTCGTAGACTTTTCAACGTTCCTACGCCTTTCAGCTTCTCTATAGGGTTGTAGCTCATCCACAATTCTTCAAGAGTATCGGCAACTGTTTCCTTAAAATTAAAAAAATATATCTTTTATATTTATGTAAGAGCAGTACCTAATAAACGCCATCTTAAATTTCCTAATTTTTGATCGGAGCTTTCTGAAATACGATTGCGATTTTTGACTTGGAGGGTTTCATTTTGAAGGTTTTCTTTTTCTCTTTTTCATTTCTTATATTATATGTAGATTTTCTTACATCATTAAATGTTATACTAATAAGAATAGACGTTATTTAATATTAAGTAATCAATGATATGTTAGGATTCGGAAGTATGGGTGCAAAACTTGTCAAGTGGACATGAAAGAGCACATACATTCATAAAATATACATTTCATTTATTTATTTTTTCATTTCCTTGGCTAAAAAGTTTCCAATGTCCATTTTGAAGTTTTGTTAAAGTTTTGCACCCATAGTTCCCTAGACCCCTAATGTTATGAAATTATCACGCTTTGAAGTCAAAGCCATAAATTGATTAGGTACTTCACTAACAATGCCTGCTAAATTTTTTATATTGTTTCTGCCCAACGACAGTATCTTCAAACTCTTCATGCCTGCGATACCGGCTATTTTGTCAATCGTGTTGGATGATAAACTCAGTTTCCTGAAAAATAAACAATACTTATTTTTTTAATGGCAACGAGTTGATATGTTGACAGTGTGATCAATGTGGGCATTATGTAAGTATAATTCCTGATTTCTGTTTTATATTTCTTAACCTGTATCTATTATTTTTGAAGGATAGCTGTGTGAGCGAAATCGAACGCCCGAAACTAAAGCGTTAATTAAAAGCCATGTGACAGTCGGAAAATCCAGGACTGATCCAGACTGGGCTACGGTATTCTGTACTATACTAGAATACTTCTACAAGTTTGCGCTCGTGAACTTGGAAGTTCGTAAATGTCCCGGCTTCACTCGAGAGACAGAGACAAACGTTCGAAATCTACGGATTTCGAAGTTCGCGATGGGCCATCAGATATGGGTGCGTAGCCAAAATGCCAATCGTTAACGAAACGGGACTGTCATTATCACACTTACACAAATAGAGTGACAGAGAGAGATATCTACGATACGCTGCTGGGCGTTAGCGATTGGCAACTTGACTAAGCACTATGCTAAGCAAGTTGCGGCACTCCCTAAACGAGGAATGAGTGGACTGACTCGCAAGCGACCAGCGTAGACAGCGCTCCGTCCATCTTCTCGATGGGTGGCCACTGGAACTGGAGCTCCACGACAGTGGCTTCGGCGCCCACTTGGCCCTTGGCCTTCTCCCAGCGCGCGATGGCTTCCTTACAAGTAGTCGGTTTTAACGCCATTTAATTGTGCTAAAAGAAACGCATAGGGTTTAGAACAAGTCTCCTTGGTTAATGGCTCATTTAAAAATATGTAGTCAATTAATGAAAACAGGGATCGATTTTGAAACATAAAAGCCGTGAAAATAATAAGTAAATAAATATCACGGGATCGGGATATTTATATTATAACAAAAATCGGCTTCCCATGGCAAGCTCAATCGTATGCTGGGGTATAGTTCGGGAAATATTATTTGACCGACTCTTATCTTACATACGACCATTTGTTTTGCATCATTAACAATAGAAAACTGCAAACCTTTCAGGAAACCTGTTGGCCTGTCGTCTTCAATTTAGTACGAGTATTAATTGGACTAATTGGGATATGAAATCAATACACTACTCTTTAGCATTACCTCATCATTATCATCAAGATAACAACAACAATGAATGCTTTTTCTAGAAGTGCTTCTAGGTCTAATGGGTTTACGTGCACTACATATCTATCCCTACCTATAATTGTATTTATATTATTTACCTTGTTCCTGTAGAAGTGTAATTATTAATTAATATAGGTAACTAGATATTTGATATTTGACAATCAATGACGTTTGAAGAGTGATGAAAACTCCTTTGAATTTTGATTTGTTAATTTTGTATTTAGGTATTTGTTTACGTGTAGCATTATAATTTGAAACAATAATCGATTTATGTGTAGCATATTTGAATATAAATTATACTGCAAAAGTTTCGGATAAATTGAATACACTTAATATCACGAATTGATGTAAACATACAAGAAAAAGGTAGAATTTACATGAAAAAATCATTAAGCCATCTGTCAATTTCGATTAAGGTTTATCTATTCAGGGTTTAATTCCAACTTCAAAATAATTCGAAGCCTAAAGTAGGCTTAGCACAGGATTAGTGCGACAATATGACACCGCGAGATAGACTATCCATCCCTCTTTTTTTCATATAGTTATTAAAAGATGGAAAATCTATTTCGCCGCGGCATACTGACATACCAATAATGTACTAAGCAATATTGCTGCATTTCAAGATACTACCCCGTCCTGTCGTAATATGAATTTTAAGCATTAGAATTCAAAATAGAAGCAGGTATTATTTTGGAATGCAGCGATGTTCATGATAAGCAACGAATTATAGCTTACCTTAGTTCATTCATGCCGGAAATTTGAAGTTCATGCGTGAAGAAAGCTTGCAACCTTTGTAGATTTCCAATAAAATATTGGACGGAAAATAAATCATTTAAAATAATCAACCTAGGTCGGGGGCCGTTTCGGAACTAGAGGTATACACAGTGGCCAAAAAAAATAAGTGCATTCCCGCTGCTATAGTGAGGGTTCGCGAAGCAGAATGAAGAGATTTTCTTAGTAGCAGGTTCAAGTTTCAGAAGTTGCAGTTATACGTAGGTTAGGTAGTTACAGTAGCACCTAGTAGGTACGTATATTACCCGCCTAACTTCCAAGAACCAACTAGAGGACCTATTCTCACCTTTCAAAGATTCTCACAGGCAACGGGAGTGCACCTAATTTTTGGCCACCTTGTTAACAAAAAAAGTATAAATTCGGGAACTTTAAAATATCGTACCTATGGAATGGAAAATCAGCATTAAAGTTCAATCTTCACCTTCACTCTCGGGGTTTCCCGGGTTGGGGTCGTCCCTGGGTCGTCCCGGGGTCGTCCCGGCCACGCAATCCCGTCTCGCCCTCGCGCCTTCAGTCTTGTGTTTGTTCAGTGAATTTCAAGTGCACTGATTTTGCGGTGGCTGCTTTTAGGGTCCGGTGTGTGCTATAATATAAATGATGTTTTTATTTGAAGATCTGTTAGCAATGATTTTATGATATGTTTTTAATAAGGGTCGCGTTTTATAAAGTTACAATTCACAATTTTGCTATATGCTTCTCTTTCTAGCCAATTCGTGCGTGCGTTAGAGAGGCAAACGGCGAAATTATAAAATGTAACTTTATAAAACGCGACCAAGGTGTAGGTAGTATCTTATTTGACTAGTTCGAATGAGATGTAATAATATTAATATACTTACTCAAAAACGTTTGTTAGGTTTATCAAGTAACTTACTTGAAGTGGGTTTATTTGTTTTATACGGGAGCAAAGTAATTGTGGGTATACTAAGTATAATATAAGATCTCTTTTGAAGCACACACACACACACACATCAGCCTTTTATAGTCCACTACTATAGGTCTGTCCTATAACCTATGTGTACGGATGCATTAGGAGGTAATTCCAATAATCGCCACGCTGGGCGAGCAGGTTCGCTGCATCTACTATGATGACGCTGCTGCCCATCGTCAATCTTCAATAAACGAATGGTCAGTGTCAGTGACACTTCAATCCCTTAGATGACTCTTACGACACCCACTTGAAGTGTTGGAGTGGTGACAAATGTAGGTATTCCTAAAGCCATCAGTATTTACGTGGCGTCTTTTGAACATTAAGTTAGGTAAGTAGTTAAATGTAGTTAACTGAGTTATTTTATGGATATCTAATGTACCTCTCTTTGATTTGTGTTCTCTTATTGAAACATAGTATAAGTAGTAGGTAAGTACTTAAATTAAATTATCCGGAAAGGCCATTTTCGATATAAGCATAGCGGCATTAGCATGAGTATTGTAAGGATTAATCGCATGATCGATTTCTTCCAAATCCTTTCTATTTACCGACATGGGGCTAGAGGGCAAACATGGTTTTTTAAGCTGCAAATATTTATTCCCCTCTACGGCCGTCAAAAGCGAACATTGCAGTGGCACGCGGCGACACGTGATCCTTCTCGAATTCTCATTCAGAGAACGTTTTGCAGCCACTGATCTTCACCCTCCGTTTTTCTAAAAATACAAATACTTACTTTGCTCGTTTAGATCTAATAGTTCTTAGGTTTATTGCCATATTTTTCCAACTTCGAACTAGTAGCTACTACTTAAGTCTTTGTACAGGTAGTACAATAAAATTAAAAAAATCACCCTCCTTTACAACCTTTGCATTGGTAAGTAGGTACTTTAGACCTTATTTAGTGCCGGCATTTACGCAAACGTTAATGCAATGTAACATAACACAAATCAAATATATTTTTTTACTAGTGAGTAGGTATGTATGCCAATTCGAAATAATCCTTGTTCATCGCTTTTTTCTAAGGACCGGTCATCCTTAGTTGGTATATCTAGTAATTAACTTTCTAACCTAAAAGTGCTCATTTTCTAACGTAAACACATAAACTGCCAATAACTCAATCAAAAATAAAGCGAACCCATGAGAAAATCAACACTTGGCTAAAATAATGACTCCGGTATCATGGTGTAGGTAAAAACAGTTTTGGAGCAATTGGGAATATTTGGAGGTAAGAAAATTGTTTATTACATAAGACAACAAGGAGGAGCGCTTTACTAACGGGAGCTACTTAGGTACCTCTTTCTTCATATGCCCTCTTTTACTAAAGCAATTGCCTGTTATTTGATAACCTCATTTTTTCAGTTATACAAATTACTCATTATTAAATATGATACATAATAATTATTTTAAATTTAATTTGTGTTCATGAATTGTACTGATTTGTAAATAATGATATTAAAAAGAAAAACAATAAAATCCTAAGGAATATTATTACAAAATATAGGCTGTTTGATAAAACCATAATTCTTTCTATATAAATAATCGAACATTAGAACTAGAACCCATAAGTCAGCGACACCTTGTATTTATCATTAAAAGTAATAAAATTTTAAGTCATGATGAGCATTTTGCTGTGAAACGAAACGCAAACGTCGCAGTCGGCTTGTCAAATGTCAAGCTGACAGTTCATCAGGACAACAAAAACATGCGTGCGCCTATAACCTCAACATAACATGTATATCGAAAGTTGAATTACCCATAAAATGGACGACTTGCAGTTAAATATATCAGTTGCGAAAAAGGTACGTAATAAGTTACAATTACCAAAAACATTTAAAACTTAGAAATATCTCTTACCATCGAATAATTCTCAGGGTAACAAGAAAACAGGAGGTCCGCAGAAAAATGCATCAGAATACAAGTTTATGTCGAAGCC